>JAXBDA010000129.1:0-112118 GCA_036023075.1 Gaultheria prostrata | reverse complement strand
AACATATGAACTCGTTCATAAACTAAAAAATGATAAATGAGCCAAGTTCCATTAAAAATTACTTGGATCAAGACTTAACAAAATAAAATTAATGCGGCTCATTAATTTTACAAGAGAATTTAGCCCAGTTCGGTCCAAAAATAATACTTTTTGGCCCTTTAGGAAAAAGTGCCAAATTTGGGTACAAACATTGCCCCCTCACGCCTTAATTCTAACAGATTTGAGGCGTGTAATTTATATAAGGCAAAATTTGGCATTCAAACAAGCTTTAAAAGCCCTGTTGATTTTCACCCTTAGACCAAAAAGATAAGCCACCTGGCCCCTGGCATTTAACTAACAGACTATAAGCGTTTTGGACTTGGTATTTTGTTGATAAACGCCTCTAAACTATTTATGTTTTGAAATCATTAAGGCCTTTATGCCTTGTTGCATATGTATCCAGGCATTTTGCTGGTTGGCATCTTCATATGGTTTTGAAGGTAGCACCTCAAAATATGTTGAAAGGCCTGAATTCCTGCCTAGAGAATCATAAAAGACATAAGAGGCCTGGCAGAAAGGCCTAAAAATAGGTAAAGAGGCCTGAACTTGTACTCATAATGCTTATAATAGCTACTTAGGCCTACTCGAAGAGCTCAAGGGGCCTTCGTACCAACAAAAAGGCCTGCATACACCAATATAAGGCCAGTGGCCAAGCCTGAATCATGCAAAGGCCTCTACCCAAAAGGCCTGGTAAAACTTTGATAAGGCCAACTCAACGACTGATAGGCCTTCGCCGAATATTTTAAAGATGCTTGTTCGGCCTTTGTGCTATTTGAGAATTGTCACAGGCCTAAACTGAGACATTTGCCCCCTGAGTCCAGCTTGTTTACTGCTGGCGAAGGCCTCTTTGGAAGTTTCACTTGTCGGGGAAATTCTAGAAAGTCTTTATCCATGACCCTTTCTTTAGGTTTGTGCTCTCTCCTAACCTTAGGACTCCCCTTATCATTGCTAAGGCCTTCATTAGAGACTGGAGGAACTTTCGATGTTAGAGCAATTGAGCGCTCCTTCCAATTAGTCATGAAGTTCATGGCCTCATCTAGATGATCTAGATCCATGTCATCTTTTTCCAAGAGCTCTTCCATCTCGGTATCCTCCCATATCTGCTTCTCCATATCTTCCACCATCTCAGATTTCTCTTTCTCCCTCTCGCCGCTTGTCTAAACCGTTGGAATCTTCTCTTCTAAGATCTTTACATGGGTGGAGGCCTTGATGGAAATTTAGGGTGTTCGCCTTATACCACTCATTTGGAGGAGTGATATGAGGCATCACGGTCCTAGGCCTCCCTTGGGCTCGTGCGGTGATAGTAAGCTCGCATAAGTCCTCCTGCTCATTCTCAAGGCCTGTGGTAAGCTTAGAAAATACAGAAAAATGACTCTTTAGAGGTCTGGTCTTCCTTTGTTGAAATTCTTTCTGAGGCATATTCTCATGAGGATCTTCAATCACGCTTTTCAACGGAGGCCTAGGAGATTGTACTTTATGACGGCACTCATTGCATATCAATGAGCACCTAGGCCTTAGTGATTTCCTTATCTCATGTGTAGGCCTGTTCCATCTTGACCATTGTTGTTGCTGCCAAGGCCTTTGCTGCTGTTGATTAGACCAGTTGATATACCTATGTAGAGGCCTGTACTCATCTTCAGACTCATAATCCTCATAAGTGGCCTTATAGGCCTCCCTTAAAGGTGCCCCCAAGCTGACTTTGGCTCTTGGGTGGCACTTAGAAGGCCTTTCATGTTTACAGAGGTCATATTGGTCTTAAGGCCTATCGGGAATGGGTTTTTATCCACTCCAAAGATCTTATTTCCTTCCTTAGCCTCAAACCTGAATTCTCCATACTAGTCCTCTTTGCCTTTCATTTATTCAGTAGAAGGCATCTTATGGTCTGGTGGGAACTATAGAAAGGCCTAGCAAAAAGGCCCAAAAATATGTTGAAAGGCTTAAACTCTTGCCTAGAGAATCGAAAAAACCATTAGAGGCTTGGCAAAAAGGCCTTGAATTTGGTTAGGAGGCCTAAACTTAGAATTATAATAGTGTTTTAGGCCTATTCAAAGTGCTAAAAGGGCCTTTGCCTTTATGGAAAGGTCTTTCATGACTAAAATAAGGCCTACTCAATGATTGATAGGCCTTCATACCAGCAAGATGGCCTTCATGCACCAATATAAGGCCTCTGTCCAGGCCTAGAACATGCAAAGGCCTAGCAAAGACTAAAAATATATTGGAAGGCCTGAACCTCTGCTCGGAACTCTTATGATATAATTTAGGCCTTCTCGGTGAAATAAAAAGGCCTCCACTCCTATGGAAAAGGCCGGTAATCCTTTGTTAAAGCCTACTCAATGATTGATAGGCCTTGGCCGAACATTTTAAAGAATCTTGTTCGGCCTTTGAAGGACATTGACTTTTCACCACTTAGCCCTTCTTACAACCATGACGCTTTTGTGTAAGCCAAGTGAATAACACTCGCTTTTGATGTGCCCCACAAATCCAATGCGGGCGCAATTCTACACACTTAAGGCCAACAGTAGGCCTTCGCATGTAACGCCTTTTGGCAGGCTGGACAATGCCAAAGAGGCCTTCATTAACCGGGGGAGGAGGAGGATCTCCAATTACAAATAAATCAAGATTAAGCCCTATACTCGGAATATCATCAATTTCCCCAACCTCATACAATTCCTCATGTTCTATAATGAAAGCAGTATGCAATTCAGACCTACCCTCATGGTTGATGGTTGGACTTGATCGTTCTAGACTTGCATCAATAATCTGCTCACTTTTTAGGAATGAATCTGGATGTGGTGGCATTTGGGCCACTTGAGAAAAAATTTGAGAAGGGGGAAGGAACTGACCTTGCCTTATATGTAGACTTTCCATGCTCTTATTGGTCTCAGGTTTGACTTCGGAGTATAGCCCTTGATCTACTTGCTTGCTGTTCAGGCCTTTCTCCTGTTCACAAATCTCTGAAGGCCTGAACTGAAATGTTTGCCCCCTGAGTTCAATTCCTTGGCCTCCTTGCCCCCCGAGTATAGGGCTTTCGGAGGTTGAGGCCTTAGAAAAGCCTGGAGGCCTGTTTAGCTTGCTAGGGGTTTGCATATTCAGGCCTTTCTGCTGTTCGGGAGTCTCTGAAGGCCTAAACTGAGACATTTGCCCCCCGAGTGCAGGGCTTTTGGAAGTTGAGGCCTCTGGAGATGAAGAAGTTGATTCTAATTTGGCCATTGCTTTGTTAAACTTGAGTTTAGCCGTCAATTTATCAATGGCCTTTTGGGTTTCTTTGAGACCAGCCCTTACTTTGTTTTGAGATTCGTTGAATGATGCTACAAGCCTATCTAGGACTCTATGCTGAGAAAATTCTTGCGAAAGTCCCTCGTAGGACTGATTGCTCAGAATTTGCCCTTCATCTTGTTCTTCAAAGGCCTGTGTAGAAAAATCATCAACCCCAAAACTTTGAAATTCATTTTGTTTGGGCATACCTGGATAAGTGATGCATGAATAACCGTTGGACTTCGCCTCCAGAAGATAGTTTATTTCATGATGCAATCGACGACTCTCTGAATCAAGCATGTCAACTTCATCTTCAATGTTTCGAATCGCGCCTTAGTAGTAGTTTTCCACATCGGAATTCCACTTCCACTGTTCCGTCATGCAAGGAGATGGTAGCAAAAATTGAATTCGCTTTCCATCAAGACGACATATTTCCTCTTCAAGCTTGTCAATTTCTTCATCATGCCAACTGATTTCTTCTTCATAGCGCCGAATCTCATCATCCAATTCAACGTATTGAACTGGCATGTGAATGAATCAGCGTGATACCCCTTGAAAACGATTGGGGTCCCACTGGGCGTGCCAAAATGTTTCTCCGTTTTTGGGAAAAACTCAATGGCGAAACCGCGAGCGCCTGATGCGGTTTGTGTTGCGGGCGTGCCAGGACCGTGCGGTACAGTCCGATTGTTGTAAAGGCCTTCGTGCCTTTGTCTGACTTCTTTCTTAGCGGATTGCGTTCGACCCAAAGGGTGAGGTCGAATGTTGGTTCGTGGTTTGCCTCAACGAAGAGGACTTCAAATTTCACAACCGTGTGAGAAGAAGAACATAATGAGATAATTTTCCAGCCTTGGGAAAATGAGAAGACAACGACGTAAATGAAAATAAATCAAACTTTATTAACGGTTTAACAAAGTTTGGGTACAAGGAAATAGAAAAACAAGATCTAGGCGGTGTAGAATCTTGTGGAAAAAGATAAAACTCAACGGAGTTGAGTGGATACTTTGCTGGAAAGTAAAAATATAGTGTGGCCAGAGCCGAGATTTTTTGGGTAACCGTGAGGTTAATGGTTGAGGAACCCTTTTTTCATCTTCAAATGATGTATTTATAGGCTCCAAGTTGCAGAGGCTTGAGAATTGGCGCCAACTTCTCTTGAGTTGAGATGTTGCCAAGTGGCTTCTTTAACTTCCTTGCTCTATTTGGTGCTGCCATGTGTCCCATACCTGTTCTTCTCTTCTTGAAGTTGGCGGTTATAGGAAGTTGTAAGCTAACCCACTTCCTTTGTTTAAGGAAAATGGCTAGTGGAGGAACCATAGAAATTTACACGTGTATTGTGAGAAGTTATGGCAGAACTCCATTAACTGCTTCATATCTCTTATAAATGAGAGATCATGGGATAGAAGATGGTCCCACCAGTTTCTCTTCTTGAAGTTGGCGGTTACAGGAAGTTGTAAGCTAACTCACTTCCTTTTTTTATGGGCCAACATATGAACTCGTTCATAAACTAAAAAATGATAAATGAGCCAAGTTCCATTAAAAATTACTTGGATCAAGACTTAACAAAATAAAATTAATGCGGCTCATTAATTTTACAAGAGAATTTAGCCCAATTCGGTCCAAAAATAATACTTTTTGGCCCTTTAGGAAAAAGTGTCAAATTTGGGTACAAACAGAAAGACTGGCAGAGAGTATGGGCAAAGGCGAGTCCTGAGGTCGAAACTGCTGCAGCGAAGTGTAGAGACCGAGCGCTCTCTCTGCAGAAATGATGGTTGGGCTAGTTCCAAACATGAACTGATGGCATGATGCCTCCTACAGTACTTGCTCATATCTCCCCTGATGGATCAACTGTAATTGATTTGACATGACATTTCAATACTTCCTCTTTGACTCGCCTTTATCCTTTCCCAATGTTAACCTTCATTTTGCAAAAAAAGTTAGAAGACGAGATCAAGTTACAGATATCCGATCAAATCGATTTTTTATGAAATTATCTTATAATTTATTTTCAAATTAATGAAAAATTTTAATTACTTTTCTGAGACTCCGAAATAGACCTCACAAAGACATCAGTACACCATATACAAGCTTCATCAGTACCATAGTCGAATTATTTGAACACTGCCTGTAGCTATATAATTCCGATTAATCGAGGGGTACCAACCATGTACCGACGTTGTCGGGGATCCACTTTTGGGTAGGACAAGTTCAATCCAAACCGTTCATCCATCTCAAAACCAAATTTCGAGGGGGCTCACGTGGGAATCAACTCAATCAGACGTCCCTAGACTCTAAGTGCTCAATCCAAAATCACCCATCGGATTGGATTTATCAGACTCAAACATGGGTCCCGACGTGGTCGGTCCAGGGGGTGGTCCATCCGTCCATACCAATAGCAAGGTTGTTATAATTCTTATAATTCACAGGTACTACTGGTGTAACTGGTGGGGTGATTTGGCAAAAAAAAAATAAACTTGTTTTTTGGTTTATTTGGGGGGAATAAACCGGAATAAACCACAGTGGTTTGGCAAAAAAACAAGAGTTGTTTTTTGGGGGGAATAAACCACAGTGGTTTGACAAATAAATCACATGAGTTCTCTTTAAACAGTGGAATAAACCACAATTTGAACCAAAGGAGTTTATTGGTTTATGTTGGTTTATTGCTACATAAACCAATAAACCAAAAAACAAGTTTATTTTTTTTTGCCATATCACCCTGAACAACAATAATGTCAATTTGGTAACAAAACAACGTAAGTCAAGGGTTGGCTTCACAGTAAACCCTTGTCTTCAAGAGTTTGTTCCTTCCTAAGACACCCGTGTAATCATATGAAGTGAATGTGAGATAAATTGGTTCGAGCATTAGTATTTGAAAAAAGAAGTAACAAACGACATTTACCGTTTCTCGTAATTATTTTTTCTTGGAAATGGCTACAATAAAAAATGCTAGGGACACACAACTCGATCACACCACCAACCACACAAGCCTATGTGACACTGCATGATTGGTAATGAGAGAACAAGCACTTTGAAACTACTTTGCAGCCACCAATCATGCAGTGCCACGTAGGCTTGTGTGGTTGAGTTGTGTGTCCGTAGCATTATTCGGCTACAGTACACACCCATTAAAGGGGTGTACCATATGCACCTATTGTATGGTCCAGATTGTGCCACCTCATTGACAATCGTAACATTTTTTAGTGTTTCGTAACATTTCAGAAATATGATTCGTAACATTTCCTATGATTCGTAACATTTTGATGTGTTTTGTAACTTTTATAAAAAAAATCGTAACTTTTATAGGGGTGTGTATCATACACACCTAAATAAGGGGTGTGTATTGTAGCATTTTCCTTTTTTCTTATTTCCTTGGAGTACATCTTAAAATCTCGTTTATGATTTATGTTCCATATTTCTTAGACCACTTTCACGAAAGTACACTATTTATTGCTGCAATCTTAATGAGATAATCAAGAAATTATAAATTTTTACATGCCCTAAATGTAGACGTCGTGCAACAATGTAAATCGAAGTCATTATTCTTTATAAACACTTACTATGTAGCTTTTTAGTAATTAATCGAATAACGCGTAAGCTTGTCTAATCAATCATAGCTGTCGAAAAACAAAGATAGTACATTCTAAGTGAGAAGAAGAAGAAGAAAAGAGTGGTCGTGAGTAGAACCCGCTTGTAAACTTGCCCACATATAACATATTGCATCTATCCATGTGCCATTACAATTTTGGTGTCAATTGTTACGTCAAAGTCTAAATTTGTTATAAGAATACCGAAACTGGACCCCTATGTCAAATTCAATGAATAATTTTGGCACTGCCAAATCTTGTTGCAAAATTTGACATCAAACTTGGCGATTGCTAAAACGTTAGAAAGGTGGTTGCGAAAGAGGAAGAAAGATGGTATTGCACTAGTGAAGTATATTTGCTATTTTTCGAGCAAAAGTAATGTTTTAGCCAGTCGAAATGACTTTAACAGTGACATTATGGCATCAACGGGTAGATTCCAACTATGGGTACACCAAATCTATATCAGGTTGTGTGAGACTCAGTTCGGAATTTCACCCAAATGATCGAAACCATTCTATTTGTTTAAAATAACATTCTAAGGAACCCTGAAAAACATCAACTCAGTCAGGTATTGGTAAGAGCTTGATCGATTCTTCGTTTAGTTTTCTGTTACTCTGTTAGGGAATTGAACACAAAATTGATCAAGACTGATATTCCAGTCTGTGCTAGTTTTTTACAAGAATATTTTGAAAATTATTTTAAGCAAATCGAGCGGCTTCAATAATTTGTGTGAAACTCTAAAGTGAGTCTCACACAACACGACATACATTCGGTGTATATCAAATAGTGTACCCATATTCATTTAGTCTCAAGTACTAGAGTTTTTGTGCGTCCAACTATGGGTACAACACTTTGATGTACACTTTTGATATACATCAAATGTACACCACCCGTGTGGGATCCATTTTAGGGATCCGCACTAAAATTAGAGCCGTTCAAGCCATTCGAACATCGGTAAAGGCTCGAACAATATAGTCAGTCTTTTTTCCGACAAATTCAGGGAACAAAAATCAATCAAGTCTTTACGGATTGATTTTTTACATGAACACTTAAAAACATGTTTAAAACAAATTAAGTGATTCCGATTATTTACGTGAGACTCTAAATTGGTCACACACGGATGGTCATTTAGTGTACGCCAAAGCGTTGTTTTTCCTTGTTCTCTGTCAGTGGAATAACACCAGATGATCAAAACGACGAAGTCTGAGTGGTTACTATTTCCCTGTTCACTGTTAGTGGAATAACACCAGATAATCAAAACAACAGTACTAGTGACACATTAAAACCAAGAAAGAAGAACCGAAAGCATTTAATGTGACCATCAATGTCTTCACCTTTGTTGGGAGTCCAATCTCTACCCAAATTCACTACTTGGTCCATCTTTCTTTCCATTATACAAAAGCTACCCTAACTCTCTCAGTGGAAAATTATTCAGTGTTATTCAGCATGATTTGAAGTCTTTTATATGTTTCTTTGTTTTGCTTTTTTAAGGAGTATATGTGTCTTTTTTTGTTTTGTCTATCTTTTGTTTTTTCTAATAATTTGTGTCCAGATCAACTTACTCATACTAGCTACAACTACTTCTGGAGGTCCAATATCACCGGCCACTTGTGGGGAGTCTAATTAAAACTCTCTAAGAGTCAAGTCTTGACCACAAGGCCAACACTTATGTTTTTGTCTATCTTTTGATTCTTACAGGATGCTGATCAAACGAAAAACTTCTTACACGACCAGTAAATAATAGACCAGGTTGAGATCATTACCTATTGTACTAAATGTGGTGTCAACGTTATATTTAATGGACAGTGAATTTAATCTTGAACTAAAATCAAGCACCTTAAAGGAGTAGTTGTTCATGATGTATATTCATGATCGGTTGAACTGATTTTTTACAACATGTTTTTGTGCAAGATCTACGGGATGAACGTTTGGGTCATGGTTGTGGACACAATAACCCGGAGTAAGCTAGCTTATTGACTTTTTGGCTTTTTATGTGATATATTGTGAGAGTGTGACTGCCTTGATTTTAAAAATAAACTTTCTTTTTGACTTTTTTGAATTAGTGGAATAAGACCTAAGAGTTCCAAGGGGCATCATCTCAAGTCTGAGAACATGATTCAGATCATTCGCTTTGTAGAGCCCAACTTGTGAAATCCCGTATAAAAACTAAGTTGGTTTGACCTCAGTAACCTA
Organism: Gaultheria prostrata; assembly: GCA_036023075.1. Classification (NCBI taxonomy): domain Eukaryota; kingdom Viridiplantae; phylum Streptophyta; class Magnoliopsida; order Ericales; family Ericaceae; genus Gaultheria; species Gaultheria prostrata. The sequence continues at coordinate 103,053 of JAXBDA010000129.1, read as the reverse complement.
GTTATCCAACCAAATTATATTGGCTGTCCATTTGTAAAATCCTGCTTGCCATTCATTTATGCAAGGTAAAATGCGAATCCTCACTTGGTTATGGATGTTCGATGAACTTAGATTTTCTACGTTGTTATTCTAGGCATTGAGGCCTACGTAGTAGATAGTTCAGATCAAGATGTTGGGGTCTCGGCGAGAGCCATTTGGAGGGCATAGTATAGATTGACACCTGATCATCAATGAATCCCCCATGCATATATGCGCACAAGGGATGCATGTTCAATTACACACATATTTTGCATTATGCATTTGCTTTAATGGAAGTACGTTTTATGTGACAACATGTAGCTCCCGAACTCGGATACTCTGTTGTCCTTGAAGGACGGTAGGCCCTGTCATTCCCTCAACTACGTTTGTTTTGGGAGTTTTGAGGGGGCTAAGACTATACTTTGACCGCTAGCTAAAATAACGGTCTTTAGCAATATACTTAAAAGTGCACTCAAAAACTTTAAAACAACATAATTTTGGAGATTGACAGGGCCGGGCATCCCTCAAAATCAGAAGAGTCCCAGCCCTAAACAGTATGTAAGAGCTTTTGGTACTATTTTCTCTCATTAAATACACTTGCATGTACACATCTCTCTCTTTCTCTCTCTCTCTCTCTCTCTCCCTCTGCCTGACAAACAGTTGAGCACAGCTTTCTTATTCTCACTTAAAATCCCAATGCCCTTTCCTTTTCTTCTCATTCCCTATGCTCTTGTTACGCTTTTTTAGTTAAATATTAATTATACAGTTTCATATGCAGAACAATATTGGCATGGAGCTCTTGTCAAGGAGACCAACCATCCATATTGTATTAATTAAAAAAAAAAGAATATATGTCATACATATATCTATTATATATGCATCATGCATATTTATCCTACATATGTATGCCTTGTATTCATATTCTGATACAAAGGAGACAGCTTTGTCCCCCCTTGCCTCGAATCACTAGCTTTTCATCCCCATGTTTTATTCAAACCTGCCCATGCATTTTCCCATCCCAATGTTTTTTTGGTTTTTTGGACATTGTTTCTCATCCCAATGTATGGATAGTAAATTTCAACATCCACAGTACATATATGAGAGAGAGAGAGAGGATAATGCTACAGATTTCAATTTCCAAGTGAACTTTTTTGTTGCTCAGGTAGAGCTCTTGGATGCCCCACACTGCATCCCGGAATCGAGTCCCCCTCCCCCCATGTAATAGAGTAGGAATGACGAATGAACCAAAAAAAACTGCAAATTCATTTGGCATATATATGTAAAAGGTTGTAAAAATTAACTGTGTTTTACTGGAAATAGCCTATATACCCGTTTTGCTTTAAAAAAAAACATATTTGGCCTTTAGTCAAACATATATTAAAAGCATAAACTTCTACAAAAATTTCTTTTGCCGATAAAAACAAAAAGAAGCATAAACTTTCATGCTTATTCAAAAAAAAGTCATCAGATAATCTGCTGTTAAATAATTCGGATAAAATAAAGCTTTGTATAGTCCTTGATGTTCTCTTAGTGTCACTATCGTCCTTAAATACTAGTATAATTTATAGATTGCATCCTCAAGTTCTAAATTTTTTCATTAATTGAATTTCATGCATACGTTCAAGTAAGTCACCGATAGAAATGTTTATAGAACACACCATAGTGTAGGAACTATTTTTTTGGTGTCACTTTTTAAAGGTGGTCATGTACAACATTTGAAAAAACGCATAGTCCAACTGTCCAAAACCCAAATCAATCTTCTCAAATATAGGACTGAGGGGCAAAATGAAAAAATTGAAGTCAAAATTGGCTTAGGGGCAAAATAAGAAAAAATAGGCCAAAATTGGCAAGCGACTAAATTGAGCCTACTGCCTCTTTTCTATACACGGTATGATATAAGTGTTGATTTGAGACAAAATTGCGTCAAGAGGACCCATTGAGAAAAGGTAAAGTTGAAAAGGTAAAAATAATCTTGACTCATAATCACCTTTCAAAAAAGAAGAAAAAGGAATGAAATTATTATTAATTTACTAAAATGAAGGGGGAAACAAAAAAAAAATCTTCTTTTGGAGTATACCTAGAGATCTCTTTCTCCCATGATCATTATCCGTGCAATAATAATATCAGCTTTAATCCGTATTTTTTCTTTTCTGCTAAAGTTATATTGCTTTAATGTCTGAAACTTTTGATGATTCTCCAATTTGTAGGCAATGGCCAATGGGGGTATCTTTTGTTGTAGGAATATGTTTGAATAACTTCATAGTGAAGAAAGCATATCTAGGCTTTTCTCTCTGCACTAGTTCAGGAGAAAAAGAATTTGTGTTTGACATTCATACCAATCAAATCAAAAGGGCTTATCTGTAATTCTTATAGGAATTATAGGTACACATTTGCATACACATTCTTATATCTAGGATGTTCACTAAGAGAGTTTTTTGGCTTTTCACGATTTTTTATGTGATGTATTATAAGAGAGTAACTGTTTCAGTTTTAAAAATAAGTTGATTTTTAACTTTTTTGAACTAGTAGAACGGGGAAGATACTTATACATTTTTTTGGCTATCTATAAGGATGAGCAAGGCGCCATCCTTTTATCGTGATCATAAGGACTCCAAGCTCTTGTTTTAGGTCTTGATAGAGACCAAAGAGCTATAACTTGTACGGTCCAATCAGGTATAAATTAAAGTTTCACTATTAATCCTGTCACACAACTGACCTAAAGAAAAAATGAGTATAAATTTGATTTTCATATTTTGAATGAGATACTTTCTGCTTCCATTTTGTTTTTTTGGTAGACTATATTAGGGTTTAATCAGGTATATATAAAGAAAGTCTAGTCAATTTCCACTTGGTAGCACATAAGACCAGCTTATTATAGATAAACAACTATCCTAATCAGCTAAAATAAAACCCACATCAAGCAGCCTCACGTGAATCCCTCCATGTATTATTCAGATTCAAAGCATTTTTGCAACTTGTCAGTAGTGGAAAAAAAGCTTACTTATATATAGGTGTACATGAGAGAGACATAAATATAAATATATATCATATTTATGTACGCATCATATAATTTCCCACCCGCATTGTAATACCCATCTCGGATAAATAGAGTTTAATTTGCATTTTAAAGTTGATTTTGAGATATGGGCTAAAACCGTTAGAACTATTAGTTTGAGGATTAAATTGTAGTTTAGTGGTAGTAAGAAAAATATCTACACTGCTTACTTTTCCTGGTTCCTATTTTCACCGACACTTAGAGAAATAGAGAGAGAGAGAGCTGTAGAAGAGAAAAAGAAGGAGAAACAAGGGGAGGAAGCTAGGGCGTATGCTATTTGTTGAAAGTTGAGTCTTAATTTAGGCAAAGAGCCGGTCATTCGGGAGGTGCCAAAACCGTAGTTTGGCATACTTCGGTCGATTCTCAGGTGAGTGTGTTTGACGTGGCTATGTTCAATAACATATAACTGTGTTGATGATGTGTTAGTGTTAAGATGGTTGTATATGATGCGATGATGATGTATCATTGTGAAGATGGATGTATATCATGCTAAAAATGTTTTAACTTTGATATGCATGTATGTTGTGTGTGAAAGATGGTATCTACGTAAGGACTGTGGATCGGGCTACACCACGTTGTGCCGCCTAATTACCAGTGACAACGATCGGGGTGTGCACCCACAGTGGCCTTGGATACATAGGATGTGGCAGACGTGTCACTTGCATGTGATTGGTTATATACATGTCGATATTTATAGTATATCACTGTTGTGTTTGGATCTTGGTTTGGTTGTATCTTGTTGGGTATATCTGTTGTATTTTATTGAATATATCATATGTCTCACACACTCCTGGTTTTCCTTTATGGTTTGCCAGATAGCAGGAGGCTTAGAGGGGATCCACTACCGGTCAGTGTTTAAGGTGTTCAGTTGGTGTCGAGAGATTTCCGGACACGTTGTCACGTAGTACTTTTATGGTTTGTAATAAAAGAGTATTTGAGTGCTTATACTATTTAAGCTGTAATAAAGTAGACAGCTGTTGGTATTTGAATCTGTGATTGATGTTGAAGAGTTTATTTATATGTTTGAAGTTTTCCGTTGTGTTTTTATTCTGATGTTTTGTGAGGTGATGTTGGATCTTGAGTTGGAATGTCACATGTCCGCACCGACTCGGATCCACAGCGGGTGCCGTTTGCGGGGCGGGGTGTGACATGCATGCTATCAATTTCTGTGTCGGGCTTGTCAATCTATAAGATATTTCGCTTCTATTCTAATTAGATTTCCGTTAGTGGATGGTGAAATTAATGTCCGGATTATTAGTCGCATACGTGTCGTTTTGATAGTTTGCATGAGATTGATCAGATTTTGAAGGCATCTTTGGTATGCGGAGGTGATATATAAACAGATTAAGAACAGTACTGAAAAGATTAAGATCAAGATCAAAAGAAAAGAAAAAGATTAAGATCATTTGCACACTTTCATTCGCGATCCGAATTCTTCGGACTAGTTGCCGATAATTTGATCCATGATGATGACAACTCAATCAAACATGTGGACTGAAATTAAGAATCTTCGAAATAATTGTTTTCCGTTTTTATTCTCATGTCCTTTAGGGAGAACCAAACAGTAGCCTATATTGTGCTTTTTATCGTCTACAAACTTCAATCATTTATTGATCTTCTTCTTTTTTATATTTATTTATCAAAGAATAAATACAATGAATTTATTAACAATTCCAAATTACAGTTCTTGTAGTTACAATTACACATAAGAATTAAAGCCACTATTGATTATAATATCAGCACGGCATGAAATCACGGATTGTTAAAGGAAAAAACCAGTGTTGTAAAAGCCAGCTGCAAGCGCTAGGCGGAAGTCCAAAACGCCTAGATTAAAATCAGTCTATGCAGCAGGCTAGTCGGTTGTTATGTGTTAGGCATCTAACTAGTTAGTGCTTATGCTAGGCGCCTCTCCTCTGTCCAACTAATGCTTAACGTCATTTAGGATATCGAAAAAAATATATATATACACTCAACCTCAAACAAGATTAGTTAAGCTAAGCAGTGAATTGTTCAAGATTCACAAGAATTATAAGCTTCACCAAGACCACCAATTTCTTCAAAAAAAAAATACCTTTTTTAACCCTTTGGTATGTTATTGAGGAATTGAAGATAGGTCATTAATATTAGCCTAATAGCTGACCAGCCAATCACATGCATCAAATACTTTGGAGGGCCATAAGGCAGGCAAATAGTCCTTTAAATGGAGGACCCCTTTCAATGTGGACAGGTCTCAGGATCATTACATCTTCTTTGTAAAAGGAAAAATTTGGTGAAAACAAAAGGGGAGACCTTTTTCTTTCAGAAAAGAACACTTTCACCAGTTTCCTAGAAGGATCATTTTTCTCCAGCATATTTATTCAATTTACCCAAAAAGTTAGATAAAGAAAAGTGACGGGGAAAAAATCAGGACTACCTTTAAATATCATGGAAAAGCAAAAATACCTTTAAAGTGGATTAATTGATTTTTCTACATTTTTTCGTTCTTCCATTTCTTTATGCCTCGTTTGTTCCGAATCGAACTACCAAAATAGGCACCAATTTAAAAAGGTAATTCATTTTCACAATCTCTTTTCTAGCATTCACATTCTTTTCTTTAGTTTCCGTTGTAAATTTGTAACAGTACTCTTTCGTGTATGGAAAAATGAACAAGTGAATAGACAATATTGTAATTGGACACCGAGATTTAAGCTGAATTTCATTTTGCGTGATACCAAAAATAGAGTGCAAATGATAAAAAAAAAAAGGGACTGTATAAATAACTATCCCCAAAAAATTTAGAATAGCATGCAATAAAACAAAATGTGCTGCAAATTTCATATGGAAAATATTTCAAAAATGCAATAAAAAGTGTAAAAACTTTGGTAAAATGTGGGGGCATATAATGAGGGTATGAAACATAGAACAAAATTTGTACAAGAAATAAATGGAGGAAGTGCCTAGAATCCATAGGGATGTCTCATTGTCAAAATTAGGGGTGGGCCTATCTATATCTAATTCTTCTTTCTTCTATTTTTGTATGTGGTAGGAATAAGCCCAAAGCTGCTGCCCCATCTCCCCTTGAAATCTGGGTATTATGGCAACTGTTGTAATCACAAGACAAAAAGAATAAAGGCCATAGGCCCAAACTGACATTCAAAGGCCCTACATCACCTGATCATGTCCAAATTATACACCTCTTTATAGTAGACTACGTACATAGACGACTGTAGCATGATATTACTGAGTATCAAAGTTTGTAAAAATTAAATTCCATATAAAACGATAAAAAGTCGGTACTTTTTCTATTCCTCCGATCAAGACAAACAACACGATGTAAAAGTTTGACCCGAATCTGGTAAAAATTAAGAGAAAATGACAAAAGACCATGCCAAAAAAAATTTTGTCGGTGCCAATTTTTTTTTGGGTGAACTTAGAGGTCTGCATCATAAGCCATGTGATATGTAGGAGTAAACATTAATAGTTTGAGGCTAATCATAGTCAATATAAGGAATAAATTTGCTTATCAAAATACTATTTTCATATCACAACAAATAGAATAGAGAAGATGCATGCATTGAGCCTCAGAAAACCAACCTACACCTTGATACTCTGAAAACTACTGGAAAACTTCCAAGGACCACATTGGAATGGAGCTGAAACAGCATAGAGAAAAATGTAGGAAAGATATAGGAACAATGAAGAATTTCAAAGAAAATCGCAACGAGAAATAGTAGAAGGGGTCGTATTTAAACTGGTGAAGTAGAAACCCAGAAAAGATTTCAGGTAAGTGTCCAAAATGTTGCGTAAGCGTTAAAATCGGCAGAGTTACTTCCACACAACTGAGCAAGCAAAACAGAATACAATCTTTCAATACATGAATTGTGTTCATCCGACATCCAGAGGTGCTAAATTTCACTATAACACAAAGTGCCGACTATAAAGACAAACTGAAGCTCTGTGTCTCCATACATTGGGATTGGGCCTCATAGCCCATTGAGGCACCACCATTACTGCGTGTTCCGAGTTTTTGCACATTTCCTCCCACTCTCTGATGCAACAGGATATCGCAGCATTGTTGTCATAAATCTTTTTTCTTCATTTCGCCTCGTCAAAGGCACATGTTCCATTGAACGCAACGAATTTACCCAACATCCCATGTTGTACCTTCTCTTCTGAGAAATCACAAAATTTACCACATAAATGCACAAGGGAAGCCCATTTCACAGCACATACCCCCTTGCGTTGCCAATTTGTCTCCGCATTCAACTGCACAATACATACAATCTGGTAAAAGATTTTCACTACTTCAGATTTACTCCTTGTTAACTTTCAAGGTGGAGAATTAGACAATATAACATCATCCTTCAAATTTCAAAAGAGCTCCACAACTATCAAGTAATACCCCCGAAACTCGTATGAGTCTAGATGCCTGATATCTCTACTCATTGTGAATTAGTTTTGAGTTGGATGCTTTAGAGCTGGATTTCAGAAGGTTTTGGGCAATAATCTCTTGTTCGTTAGTTGCTTGTGCCGAAGGCATACCTTGTTGACTATAAACCTTAAGGCATGAATCGTTGTTTACCTCTCAACTTACAAGTCAGAAGTAGCACATACTTGGGAGTGTTACGAGCTTGAACACAATGATCAATAATACCTCCAAAACTATTGCAGGCCAAGAGGCTTTACCACAATAAAGAACGGACCACTTATCACATCCCAATGCAGAGTTGTTAAGGAGGAAACAACGACAAGAAAGTCAAAACTGCAAAATACTCTTCACACATTTCTACCGAAAAGCCCTGAATTGCCTAAGTTTATAGAGATTCGCTATGTATGAACTCATAGACCGTAGTAAAAAATCTACCATCCAATAGTTCAGCCAAACGCACAAACAAAAAGCAACAAAACAGTTGAACACAAGATGTACATGGAAAACCCCTAAATGGGTAAAAACCCACGAGAATGAATCACAACACTATACTCAATGTGTAGTTACAAGCAATCTTACCTACAATTATAAATCCTCACCAATCCCCCTAGATCAACTTGCCGAATCCACATTCACCCCACCCAATACTTGACCACCGCTGCCTTGAATCCACAAGCCTTCCATTTGCCATGGGGAATCCACAATGGACTTTGTATCCTTAAGACTTCTCTCAAACTTGTAGTTGTAGATGATAAAACTCTTCGAGATCTATTAATGCTCAATGATACATAGATCGTATCTATACTCCAAGCACAATCAAAGAAACACTCTCTAGTAACCCTATATATGTTTCTAGGTCTTTTTCACCCTTGGGAGAGGGAGAACGGCGCTCTCAAATAAGTCTAACCATCGACAGTTTCGCTTGAGTGAAATAAAGTCGCTCCTGTGAAATCAATTTTGCTCGAGCAAAATATCAAATGGATTTGATCTAGTGGAATCCGCTTGACAGTTGCTCGAGCCAATTTTCAAGTTTTCATTCTTCCTTTGGTTCCCAAAAGATCTTGACTAATTACTAACTCACTCTCAAACATTACAAATTGAAGTGATTCATTTCCATAACCTTAGCAAACACTCTATAAAGATATAAAAGAAAATACAACTCGATAAACAGGATACAAGGAATGTGTGTTTTATCCAATGAAATCGTCAACACAAAGAAGCTCAGCTTTTTGGAGCTTACATCTACTCTTCGTATATTTCTACATGCTTTTCACAACATTCAGTCAATCTTTCAAAAACTGACTCGAGGGCTGCGACCGTATTTCATGAAACAGAGCACTCATTGATCCTAGGGAAGATAAAACGGTCCTTTTTAAGGCAATAGCAAAGATATGCCCAGTCTGAAAAATCTGCAGTTACTTGAAGTGAAGTTGTCCATATGTCACTCTCATTTTTCTTTTCCCTAATAACATGCGTGTCTGGGCTAGCGTACACACACTTCAACTAATCACGGGGGCCCAATCCCACCGAGCACTCGCGAGGAGCATATGTCACTCTTTCTCACTAAAATTTAAGGAAAGGAATCAAAACCTAACCTTTTTTCTTATAAAGGAGAGAGATCCAAACAGGCAACTTTCATATGCATCTCCTTCCTAATCTGTATTTCCTACATGACCTGTTATTTAGTAAGGCTGGAATGACCAATAGGAATGGTGGTGTTCTAGAAAGGGTTGTTTCATTTTAGCTTTCCACTGAATGGGAATGTACTAACTCCAACTAACAAATATCAGCAAATAACAGTATAGAAAATGTATCTGCAATGAATTAACCCACAGAAGATAAAATAACAAGTAGGAAAACACTAAACCAAAACAAACTATTTGCTGCAAATAAAGATTAAAAAGTTAGTCTTCTCTATATTTTTCTCCGTTCTCTCTCTCTCTCTCTTGTGTTCCTTTTGTGGCTTTCTTCTCCCCTTCCCTCTCTCTGTTCATTTTTACTATTATTTTTTTATGTATATCTCATGTCTCAATCTCAGTAGTATTTTTTGATGTAGCGCTGGAAATAAAAGACGTCAATGGTATATCTTGGTTACTCTAACGACCAATAAGTCAGAATTTTTTTGAAATTGTATGAGTAGATCAAAGGTTTCCAGAGCTCATGGAAATGATGACTTACCTTGTTATTAACAAACATAAGTAAATGTTGCTTCATGTGGCCGAACGTCTCCTCGGCGAAAGGCCGCCTCCGTTTAGGGTTGAAAGAAATAGAATGTGTAAGAGCTTTTGGCTAATTCGAATAAATTTAGAGGACGGTGCAGACGTGCTACCGTCAACTTCAGAAACATGGGATGGAGTTTGAGGAGAAGAATATGAGAGTGACCTAGAGTTTGGTTCCCGACTGCATGTTTCTGAAGTTGACGGTAGCACTTCTGCACCGTCCTCTAAATTGATTCGAACAAGCCAGAAGCTCTTATGCATTCTATGTCTTTCAACCTAAACTGAGGCAGCCTTTCATCAAGTAGACGTTCAGCCACACAAAGCAACACTGGTATTTACTCCTTAGAGTTCCTACTCATAACCTTGACAGGTGATGCTTTTGATTATTGCAAGGCCGGAGAAGAAATCGAAGAGTTGACAAATTTGGTCCACTTCTGAAATCTTGTATGGTAAATTGGTATTCACTCTTCTTTCGATTGGTTATAGATAGAGCTAACCTGATTTACACCCTCGTTTCCACTAATATGGTAGGACATATGATACTCTTATTCAAAAATTCATGGGCTAGCTAGGGTTTTGGTATAAGACCTGCAATCCATGTAAAACACAATCACCTTGTTTGAGATCTCATATATGTTCGGTTTCCCCATTTGGGTTTCCCCAAAAATGACTGCAAGTAAAATCAGAAAGAGTATAAGAGAGAGAGAGAGGAGTAAGAAAAGTCAAAAGTAAAAAAGGGGAGAGAGAACTGGGTGGATACTCGGTTTTGAAAACTGGGTATTGGAAACTGGGTTTTGAAAACTGGATCGAACAAGGTGAATAGAATGCAATCAAGTTGTACACTAAAGGATAGCAGAAACAAACGCGATAGTATACTTATTTAGGAAGTAGAATAACATGCTAGAATCAGTGCAAACTGAAAGGTGAAAGTCATCCATAGCGTTCCAGCTCCTCTTCGCCGCACCTACAGTAGTACAGCAAGGGAAAAAAATTACAAATTTATCTTCAGAGTGATGTTACCCAAGCTAAATGAATAGATGAATAGGCCTTATCGGCTTATCCCTGATGAATAGAATCACAAGAGCCCAATAACAGAACACATAGGAACATATTCACACTTACCTATGTCTATCGTATGCTAGAAATGAATTGTCAGTTCTACAAAATAGTCACTTGACAACATAAAGCTAGAGAAACTGGATAGACAACTTAAATATGATAAGAAATTTGAGCACATAAAGCACAAAGATACTCCTATGTTTTTGAGTTATTTAAACAAACACTTGGAAGGCTACACCAAATGCTAAACTGGACTCGCACTCAATCATCTGAAACTCCTTAAAAATCTACACAACAAGTTCCACCAAAATGCACCACGACAGACTCGCTTCTACACAGACTACACTAAACGGTAATCATAAACTAAGTGAACCAAAAATGAACAACTTAATCACCTTCAACACAGTAAAAAATTGATTCGGGCCAAAAAGCATGGACAAAAAGGCGAATTGACGTATCAATGATACATAGACTCACTAAAACATAGATTCGAGTGACCATTTTGCACTATCGTTTAACTAGAAGACAACCAACACATTACCAAAACTTTTCTCCCTTTTCCTTTCAACTTTAATTGATGAAACATAGGGCACCAGAAAACCTAAGAAATTTCATAGTTCAACTAAAAGAACAAACTCTTAACAAGGTGTTGAATTCAAACCTCTGAACATTCACCGCAAGGTTTTAAGTGTAGCGATCTAGAATCTCATCTGCGGCAGAGTCACCTTTACACGAATCCAAAGTTAGAGCGGAGATATCGCGATTTACGAAGCCTATGACACCACCGGAGAGAGGCGGCAGAGGTGTGCGGCGACTATGATGAGCTAACGGAAGTCGGAAGAAAGAGGAGAGAGCAGTGATACGATTGAGTCTGTTGATTTCGTGAAGCTCCATTGGAATCTGAGGAGAGAGAGAGAGAGAGAGAGAGAGAGAGAGAGAGAGGAGCAAATTCCCAGGTATCGCCATTGACGAGGGAAAGGACTGAGCATGGAGATTTTTCTTTTCTTTTCTTTTTTTCTTTTTTGCCGAAGTAAATCGGTTATTATGGTTTTGATTTGGTACATCCAAACCTTTTTTAAGAAACATAAATTCATTAAGATTAAGTAGTAATTCATTTTCAATTAATATGAAATTTGTATATGATTTGTATTTTTCTGCGTTTTATAATATGAATGTCTTAGATTATTAAAATATTTTTAAGATAGATAGAAAGTGTACTTAAACTACTCTGGGAGTTATTGAATAGGGAATGAGATTTGATTTAATGTATCCAAAACCATTTGAAGAAATAGAAATTCATTTAGATGGAGTACTAATATGTATTTTATTTGCGAGATATTTGTATATCATTTGTATTATAATAATTTTTATAGGAAGAATGTCTCGGATCATTAAATAAATGTCTATAGCGGTAGAAATTGTCCTTTTCGTATCCATTCCTCAAACGATGTCGTTGTTGGTGGCATATGACGTGGAAAATAAAAAGCCACAATTTCACCCGGGTAGAAATTGTCCTTTCGTACCCAATCCTCAAACGACGTCGTTGTTGGAAGCATGCCGCAGGTTCAACCTATGGCATGACGTGGAAAAAAAAAACTACAATTTCACATTACTTTCATCCCTTTCTCCTCACGTTGGATGCAGGGTGAAGACCGCCACCACCAGCACCACCGACGAAGAAGACGCTTCAATGCCCACCAGAGCCCTTGAAAACCCACACTCCGTGGGTCAATTTCTCAGACAACTCGGTTTCTCCGACACCCACATTCGATCCACCATTCGGGTTAGTCCCAGAATCCTCTTCTCCAACATAGACAAGACTTGGAAGCCAAAGTTGCAGTTTTTTCAGGACCTGGGTCTCACGGGTCCCGATTTGCGTAATTGCATTTCAAAGCATTCTCATGTTGTGTTTGATAGTTTGGCGAAAAAATGGATACCCTGCATTGCTATAATCAAGAAAACCCTCGTAAATGACAAAAACAATCAGGATTTGATTCGCGTTCTGCAGAGCTCCTATTCATTCTTCGGCAAAGCCGTATCGTGATTGAAATGTAATATTGCCTTCTTCTTGGAGAGCCGAGGCATTGTTGGGTGCCAGTTCTCAACGGTTTTGAAGAGGCGACCTTGGCTTATGTTTATACGAGAACAGAGTCTCAAAAACATAGTTTCGCGAGTTTCAGATATGGGTTTTCCAAGTGGTTCGAGGATGTTGGTTCGTGCTGTGTACACGGTTAGTGGCATAAGTGTTGAGACCTTTAATAGGGAGATTGAGTTGTTTAGGACTTTTGGGTTATTCGCGAACAATATACGGAAATGTTTAGGAGGGCGCCCAGTTTACTTGGGATTTCTGAAGGGAAGTTGAAGCTTGGGATGGAATTCTTCTTGAATGAAGTCAAGTTTGAAAGCTCCAAGTCAGTTAGGTGGCCTAGGTGTTTGCTGTTCAGCACGGGGAAGAGAATAATCCCTCGGTACAAAGTTTTATAGGTTGTGAAATGCAATAGGCTGTTAAAGGAGCCAAGTTTACGTGCCGTATTGGGCTTCTCGGAAGAGAAGTTTCGAGAGATTTTTGTATCAAGGTTTGGAGATGATACAGAGAAACTTTTGTTGGCTTACAAGGGCAATCCTTTGGCTTCTTGAGTCCAATGTGCTCTTTGGTGCTAAAATTTGGTAACTAATGGCAAGTTCTAGCTTTATGGTATGCGCCGTAGTTGGCAATTTTCTTGGACATGATAGCTTGGTTTGATAACCTAACCAATCAGGGAACACTGTTGGAGCATAGAGAGCTGAGACAGGTGAAGGGTGAATGCTTTGTACTTAATTTGCTGAAGAAGTGGTCTCAATTTCTAGGAGAAGATAATCGGTGGCAGGGATGCCTGTTTTGTCTGAGTAAGGAATGGAATGGAATACAGAAGGTACTGGCTAGTTAATGCTTCATGGCATGTTTTAATTGTTCTAATGACAGCTTATTTCGTATGGGTTATCTCATAGGGTTTAAATCCGGCTGTGTAGTTGTTTTTGTTAAAATATTTACCCTAAAAGCATAAAAGAGGAACAATTACTTCTTTCCCAACCCATCAAAGTCTTAGAAACTGCAAACTTCACACCACCAACCAACATATGGGACTGAAGTCTCTGGTAGTTACGATCGATTTGTGCCCTATTAAAATGAGGAATGTTACTATCTAGTATCTACTTGCTTATGTTTTTGCCTGTTATTAACTATGATTATCTGTTTGTGTTATCTTTACTATTTTTCTTGAGTAGATGTGCGTCGCTTTCATAAGACTCCGCCTTGCATCTCACCTTGATCCTAACCGACCTGTGGTGCCTCAGTGCGTCTGTAGCGCTTAATTAGTATGTACCTTTTTCTTTAATTCCTGAGGGAGGAATATCCTTGGATAACATGTGACCCTAAATTCCCTCGACCTACTCCTTTCCCGTAACACACTCTGAAACTCCCCTATAAAACTACAGGTGCGCCTATGAGGCACAATACTGCTTCAAGTCATTGAAAATGGCCTGCGATACTTGGTTTGATGATCAATTTTATACGGTAAGGTTTGAAAGATTCATCAAAATGCTGCCAAAATCGAACTCAAATATGCTGAGTTAATGCTTCTGACCTTATTTTATGCAGAGTTATTTTATGTGGGATTCATCATGCAATCATAGTTGGCAAAATGGATTTTCTGAAATAAACCCATACGGTGTATCCGACGGCTCTATTATCTTGGTATTGTGCTTTGTCATGCTATCATCATCTTTTAGGACTGGATAGTGAAGCATTTTGTAATGCTTCAGACGATTGTGAATCACCAGATTGATCAAACTCCAGTTGACGGTACTTCAACTTCGGCACTATAAACTCCTTATTTTATGGTTACACCTTTCACAAGGTTCCTAATTCGACAATGAAGAATCAGTTACTAATTCGACAAAAATCCAGTTAACTTTCCGATCTTGGAAATGAATATACTCCAGTTGTAAATGTTTTTTCCCTTGCTACGTAATTTTGGGCTTGCGTTACAGATTTATGACTCTTGATTTGATGGGTTTTCGTATGAGGTATTTGTTCATGACAAATTTTTTGCAAAAAGTACCTCATTGTCATGAACAAATAATACCTTAATTTACCACAACCATATTCTCATGAGGCATTTGATGGGGTTTTCATATGAGGTGTTTGTTCATGAGAATATTTTTGCGGTAATTTATGCTACCTTCATCCATTGCTTGTGAAATAGTGATCTTATCTTTTGTATAGTGCTATATTAACATTACGCATGAATGTTTATTAGCTCTATGATTACCGGAGTGGCAATTGCGTTTGCAAATTGGGAGACTAAAATGAGGAAAACATAGAAAATCAAACAGGGCAACAAAATTGAAGCTGACTCGGCCAATGTTATTGAAGATGACCCAAGAAGATTTTCGTGAGTTATGGTCTACAATCTTATTTTTTTGTGTGTATTTTGATTGGTGTTGTGTTCGCCTTTACTGTTTTTTCTACTCCATCAGATCATATACCTTCCCTCGTCTTTCATTTTCTTGATTTCTCCAGTAATGAGTCTGATGGAGAGATTCCTTAATCTGTGTTTAACGACTGCCAAATAAAAAGAGACTTTGTTTGAATTGTTTCTACTTCCCAGATTTTTCTTTGTTCTCTTTTGCGGATTTATCTCTCTGGTTTCTGTTTCTACAGCTTTTGGGAATGGCTTGAATCTGATTGCAATCAATTGGTGTTTAATAAACTTAGTGTTGGGTTAATGAACCGCCTTTGTTTTAAGAATATTGGTGGTTTTGCGATTCAGTTGGTGTTATCATTTATCAGCGACAACTTTATAGAAATTTAGTTTATGTTTGCAATGAAATTGTGCTCAACATACTCAAATATCGACTGAGGCTTATCTGGTTGGTTTATTTGATTAGAAAGGGTAGTACAAGGGACAGAAGTGTTGTTCCGCGCGTAAAGCATACTAGGTTATGCGAGATCATGCATGGCGGGAGAGTCCAAAACTAAGTTGTCTGGAAACTTTGTTTTAATGCACATTTCTCAGGAACTATTTTCTTCTATGGTATGCCAGGGTTGGAACAAGGCCTAAGACATTTCTTTCTACTACGTATTTCCAAGTTTTAAGCAGCTTTTTTTGGGAATCGGGGGCCTTGTAGTGAGCTCAATTCACTACAGGGTGTAGTGAGGAGCCGCAGCCGTTCGATTCAGCAATCAATGGTTCAGATTTAAAATAAACTCTTACATGTAAGAGTTTATTTTAAATCTAAACCATTGATTGTTGAATCCGATGGTCACCATTGCTCACTACACCCTGTAGTGAGTGCCCTCACTACAGAGCCCCGTTTCGCTTTTTGGGGGGCTGGGTTGATTGGGGTTGGTGTGTCATGTTCATCTATCATGAGATGAGTTAGACAATAATTTAGGTAAGATTTATTCAGAATCTGTTTAAAGCATATTCTAGATTCTCTCATCTTAACAAAGTAATAACGATAACATCAAACATCTATTTACGAAGCACGTTGAAGGAATGATTGTGCAAAATCCACAACGGCATCAAACATCTATTTACGATATGAATGTGCGAATAATCCGCTATGGGCAATATTCGCATGTCGGTTTCAGGCTGAGTTTTTCATTTGATAAAATGTGAAATCCTATAAAATTAACTGGATGATTTTATGGAATTTCACATTTTAGCACGTTGATTTTTATGGGAAATAAACTCAACCTCAATTAGTTTATACAAGTGTTTGACAAAATCTAGATTAGGTTCCTAGAGCTTAACGGTCAGCTGGATCAGTTATGACTTTTGGGAAATGGTAATCAATCGGAAGTACTTGGTAAATGGAAATCGGCTAGTTAATTTCGAGGTTATTTTCCTCAATCCTTAACTTGGGAAGTTGGAACCTTCTGCTTCTGGTCCATATCCGTTCTTGAAGAGTGAGCAATATCTTTGACGACATTTACAACACCATACTCTGTCAACCAATTGGACAATTTAGAACTCATTTTCATCTTCATATTGGTTTCGAAATACGAGAACAATTCAGGGGTGTCCATATTTAATACCCCTAATAGCCCCTGATAAAATTACCGAACTGTCCAAAATTACCCCAACCCCTCCCATCAGTCACCTAACCCTAGTAGTTGTTCTTTTTTTAAGTCATTGTAATTGTATTTCAAATAAATTTGTACAATTAATTGAGAGTTAAAAAAGAACCTTTTTTTTTTTATGAGAGAGCACTTGTTCAATTTATCAATTTGTTCATTTATTAATCATTGTGTTGGGGTATAATACTATGTAGAAAAAAAGAAAAAAACCAATTATGATAAGCAAACTGTAAAAACGTGCAATTAAGATGAAATTATTGTGACGATGAATTTATTGCACCTAAGAAGTGGTCAAAATCGTCTAAATACATAGTCATAAATTCCATTCTAACGCTAAAAAATAATTCCCTAAGGATTGGTGGAGAGCCGAATAGTTTTAAATTTAATTTTTAATTTTTGGATGGTTAAATCCCAGGATATTTCGTTTTGCCCTAGTATATTAATCACTCAAATATGCTAGAGGTCACGCGACTAGGCGAGTGTGAGAGTGACGATTTTATCACTTTGCCCCATTTGTTAGTTCATGTTTATTGGGACAATGGTCCAGATAATTAGAAAACCTTAATAATTTGTTCACACCAATTAATGCGCTCTCTGATTATATATTGAGACAAGATATTCTGTTTACATCTATACAAGTGTGTTAGTATAAATATATGGGAAATGATTTTAGCATTCCCATTTTTTTCCATTCGCTCTCATTTAATTTTTGTCTTTATTCATGTAAAAATACCAAAATTATCCTCCATATAGAAAAAGTGATCCAAGAGGTTAGGGTAATTAAATAATTTCACATGAATAGAAGATAGAAAAAGCAGTGCTTATGTGTGAGAACATATTTTCTCCTATCTATAACGAATAAACTCACCAAAAATCCAAATGAAATTAAGCAATTGACAAAGAACATAAAGGGCAAATTTGCTCTGTTAGAGATGTTAATGTGACGTAAAAATGAAAACTTGTATACATATCGTATGTCATTCGAATTTTGACATACGTACAATATCAATGAAACTCGAAAGACATACGATACGACATGTAGATGGTTAATTTCTTTGCTATGGAAAGAGAGACATGTCTCAAATTCGGTATTTAACGAGAAATTTTTCAGTGTCGGGTGGGTATTGCCTACGTGGTATCTGCTCAGCAATCTCGGCCATCTAAAGTGCGATCCAACGGTTCGGAATAGGAGAGAGAAAAAGAGGAGAGAGAGGTTGGGTGAGAGGAGAGAGAGGGGATTAATTCGGGCCGTCCAAAACACTTTTGGACGGTCGACATCGTGCTCGGCATGGAGACGTGGTACCCATTCGGTACCCAAAACTTTTTCGTAGGAGTATTTAACACTCTCAGAGTCTCAGCCGGCGCTTGTAGCAAAAACGTAAATTCCGTTCTTCGGAATTTTGTGGGGGCTTTGCCTTTCTAGTTCCCGTCTCCACGTGTGCTGTCAATTGTGGTTCCACATCCTCCAGGCAAAATACTCATACACGCAACACATTCCACAACCACAATCGCTGAGATTCAAGTGGGGGCCCTCAACAGCTTCCTTCCAACATTTTCAACCAGAAGTTCCACACATTTGTGTGATTCCAAATCCTTGAGTGAAGCCTTCAAACACCAAAAATTTCCCATTTGCCCCGAAGAAGCAGAATTTCATTTCTCTCAAGTTCCCAACAAGAAAAAGAAGAAGAAAATGGAAGCTCTGCGCCCAAAATTTGACCTCAACCCAACCCATATCTCTCCAATCTCAAAAAAACTACCAAAACCCACTTCAGTCTCTTCAAAATATGGCATACCCAGAAAATGCAGAGTGTTTATACCTCAAAACTCATTATTCAGAACAAAGTCTGATGCACAATTTGATAAAAGTCAAGATTTGTTGACCAAATGCAGCAACCCGAGTTCGATAAACGGTAAAGAAGTGGTTGAATCGATTGCAAGAGGAATTGTCAGTTTTGCGGCAGCGGCGGCGGTGGCCGGAATTTCCTTTTCCTGGGACTCTCCGGCTATTGCGGAGTCCTTAACGGTTGCTTTTCCTGTTTCTCGTGCTCGTGAGGTGATTGATTTTGAGACTTGTACTTGCGTTGTTTACTTTCATTTTATTCTGTACTGGCATTTGGAGGGTTAGAAGCCTAGGCACGTAAGGCCCAGTGAATGAGCGCGAGCAAAAGCGAGAAAGCGTCTTTTAAAAAGATACCAAATTACTAGAAATTATGAGTACGATAATTGAGAGTGTGAGCATAGAAGATAGAAGTAGGATTGGTAGTGGGAGTAGAGTCACCTACTAAAGGATTATTATTTGATTTAGGAGAGAAGTGACCGAGTATGAAGAAGAAATGAGATTACTATGACATTTTCTAATGAATAAATGAGGTTAGAAATGGAGAGAAATGAAAAATCTAATTGTTCCGTTTTTGTAGCCGACCCCAATTGATTGGGACATAAGACTCGGTTTGGTTTGATTTGGTTTGATGAGAACTTCAATCCTTTCGTTTATCAGTATTTCACACCACCCCAAGAATTTTTTTTTTCTTTCCATTGTGCTTTACTTCTTGTAATGAGGGTTACCTTTTGGTGATTTGAAAAAGGATAAGACTTGTCAGCGCTAATCCTGTTATTTCTTCGAATCTTTATCATAGTCAAACAACTGAGATGCATTTGTTGAACGTAGCCACCACCGAGGTGGTAGTCGAGTTGGCAAAGGTGTGGGTGAAAATCCCTCCCTAGCACGCGGTCACCAGTTCGAAACCGCTTGCTATAGTTGTTGTGAACCAGATGCTGTGAGGGTACTCTTGTTTAACTTGTGTTTTAGCGCTGATGTGCTGACAGGTACCCACCTCCAGCTGAACATTGCACAGTGATAAGGAACTCCTATGGTCATGGCCAAGGGGGGTCGCTACCATGGTCTATCCTGCAAAAAGAAATTGTGATGTGGTCACGCTGGGTGAACCACACAAATCTAGTTTTATCTCGTGTTTGTGACTTTAATTTCTTCCTTTATGCGTTCAGTGGTTCCCATTGTCTGGACTCTGGATCCTTTTTTTGGTTCCTCATCTCATAACATATCTGTCTTTCCTGATGTTCTTGTTAGGCTTTTATAAGCATTATTGACCAAGGTGTTCAGTTTGATTAGCTTACGTAAATTGTTTTGCTCATTAGGGAAAGTTTTATTGGTAGGTGAATACAGTTCAGAGAACTCTTGTGGAAGCTTGGGGCTTGATCAGAGAGACCTTTGTCGATCCCACCTTTAATCATCAAGGTAACACGTTAAAGCAGTAATTAAATATTGTAGGGTTCGCTATTAAATGCCAAAAAACCAAAGGAAACTTTTTCTTTTGGGTAAGAAGCAAAGGAAACTTTATTTTGCTTTGAAGGCCTGAATTTAGGGTTCACTATAAGTCTCAGGTATCGGAAACTCTCTGGTGCCCTCATTTTTGTGGGGCCAGTCCATACAGAAGTTTACCTGCTTCTGCTAGCGAAGAGTTTAATCATGATGTGTGTAAGCTGTGGCTGGGGTACCTGAGTTATTAAAGATCAAAAGAACTAGTGTGCCAGATTTGTTGTGTTCATCTTCGATCTAGTTTCTCATCAACAAACCTGAGGAAGGAGTAAAATTGACAACTTGGTTACTCTTTTGCAGACTGGGATTTAAAGCTGCAACAAACAATGGTGGAAATGTTTCCACTTAGGTCAGAAGATGCAGCATACAACAAGATCAGTGGAATGCTTTCCACACTTGGAGATCCCTTCACTCGGATTATCAGTCCAAAGGTCTTTTATTTACTTCCCATTCTTCTTACAGTTATTAATGTTTACTTCGAGGTTGTTCGAATAATAGAATTGAACGTTACTTTCTCATGCTGATGTATCATTAGCATGGAAAAATATCATCATTACTTGCTTTAGTAGTTGCATCAATCCTGTTGGTGTAACTTTTCCTATTATTGTGGCTGGAAAATGTTATTTTCTCCCTTGAATTTAGACCACAGTAAAAAAATAGACCCATTACAATCTGACATCGGTTCTTTGCTTCCAGGAATATCAGAGTTTTAGGATTGGTAGCGACGGCAATTTGCAAGGAGTCGGCCTCTTCATAAATATGGAACCTAAAACTGGGCATTTGGTAAGTGAAACCCATGAACTTCTTATGCTCGATTAAAGTGCACCATTGCAAAGGGGACTTTGTACATGTTTGTAATACTCAAATAGGAGGCAATAACATGGATCATAGGACCAGTTGTATAAATGGGGATATACTTTTTACTTCTATCTGACAAGGTTTGCAAGTATGAAGCTTTTTTTCTTTTTACATGTAGTCCAATACTCAAACATGTGTTCTATTTTGTTCACTGAGGAAAAGGAAGAGGAAGCCCTTAGTATGTTATGTTGCACATTTTACGGAAGAGTTTAAGAAAGCATGACAGCACCTACAATATGTTGAAAAGTTTGGAGAATGTCGCATTGTCGCTTCTCTCTCTTCTCTGTCTGTCTTGACAATTTCCCTAGTTTCATATGATCTTAAGCTGCCAAATTGACTCAGGATTCTTTCTTAATTTCAGGTTGTTATGTCTTGTGTAGATGGTAGCCCAGCTGCTCGTGCTGGTATACATGAAGGGGATGAGTTAGTTGAGATAAATGGTTAGTACTAATCACGTTGTTTCCTCACCAACTGATGAATCTGAATTATATTTTCTGTTTCTAAAGGTGTTTTGACTGGACCAAACCAAACTAAGCCTTGTTTCCCAGTCAATTGGGTTGGCTTTTTTATCTGCTACTCTTAAATCTTGGTGACGCGGTTTGAAATAACCGATGGGCATTGGTGAAACATGAAGTTGTACGTCTCTTAGAAAGTACCATAAAAGGTTTCTTGTCTGTATCAGATTCAGAGTTCAAATGAACATCTTTTTTTTCCCTGCTCCATCCTATTCTTTTCCTTTCCCACTAAACGACAGCATTATGTTATGTTGTCAAATCTGCTGGGAATCAGTGATTTGTTGTAGTCTTTCTGGATATTTATTCGTATGAACACCTGAAGCAATGGTTGTTAGTAATATTTTTGATTACTTCTTTTAGACAAGAGATGAAAAATCCACGCATTTGGTTTTCACAAGTTTGATAGCAACATTTCAAAGTAAGAAGATTTCATTGAGTTTAAAAAGAAGAAGAATTCTCAGAAGAAAGGAAAGCTCATTTAGTAGGTCATTTTTACTCTTCTGGGTACTCTAATGCTTAATGGATACCTGCATGCAGTTCGATCTAATTGTTTCCAACATTTTTTGTTGTTGCGATTTCAGGAGAGAGGCTAGATGGTATTGATAGTGAAGCAGCAGCACAGAAGTTGAGAGGCCGTGCTGGAACAAGTGTCACTGTAAAACTCCACAATGTAAGTGTCAAACTTTTTCTATTTGTCTCTTTCTTTCTTTTTATATAAAAGCATTATTTTCCAACAATGATAAACGAAGAACAAAATAAGTGTTGTGAGAAATTTAAAATAGGTAGATCAACCACAATCGCCGGTTGTTTAGATCCAGAATAAGGCGCCAAATGAAAATTAGAGAGAAAAACATTATCCTTTGAGGACATTCACGTTCTTCAAGCTTATATTCTGGTATCAACTGAAAAAGTATTTCGCAACACAAATACCAGGGAAAGAAAGTTTGCATCCGTCCAAGATTTTTGCATCAGAACTTCTCTTTACCTGCATGATTGGTGCTAACTACTCCCTTACCCAACTTCAACAAATTTTCAAGTAATAATTAAAAGCTAGGTTTATTCTAGGCACTAATGCATCATTTGATCCATAGTGTACTCCATGAGAAATAGTGAAACACAAAGTTTGCATACAACAGGGTAGAAAGAATACATTGCTTTGTAGGTTTGATCCTCATTAGAGACTTTGTATATGTGCTAAATTGCTGAGTCAATGGAAACAAGTATTAGAGGTGCCTCGACTCTCCATCAACTACAATATTTTCCAGGAAAAGAGGACTGTCCTGTTTAAATTACAAAACTCAAAACAAATTACAAAACTCAAAACTGGGATTGCCTTTTTGTTTATGTTCAATATCTACATAATTGTACTAGCTGAGAGAAAAGAGTGCTTTATCCAATACATCTTTATAATCTTTTATCAAACTATCCATGGTTGGCACTTAGCATCTCCCATAGACATTTGTTAATTTGCGGGCTTCCACTCCGATCTAATGTTTTTCCTTCTTCAGTGTAATGACTGGGAAAGCAATTCCGGTTTTAGAGAGGTATGAAAGTGAGATTGGATTATGCTATCAGCATAAAACTAAGTGACTGTCGTTAACATCTGAAATTTTCTGTTTTTGAAGGTCAATCTACCTCGGGAGATTATTAAGCTTTCCCCTATATCCAGCACGATCATCCCTCATAGAACTCAAGATGGCCGTATATTGAGGACTGGATATGTGAAGCTATTAGCTTTCTCTCAGGTGTTCTTACCTCATTTATCTCTCGGCCTTACCATTTTTTCCGAATCTTCACATTTTGTTATTCTTTATGTATATTTGCCGATGTTTAATAAAACCACCTTATTCTAAATTGACAGACTGCCGCTGTTGATATGGAGAACACAGTGCAT
This sequence comes from Gaultheria prostrata, assembly GCA_036023075.1. Taxonomy (NCBI): domain Eukaryota; kingdom Viridiplantae; phylum Streptophyta; class Magnoliopsida; order Ericales; family Ericaceae; genus Gaultheria; species Gaultheria prostrata. Next base: position 79,566 of record JAXBDA010000129.1, on the reverse strand, counting down.
GAGATGGAGGATCAGGGTGTAGAATCATACATACTGGACCTGCGGAATAATCCGGTAACTTCCCGATTCTTAGCCAACGTGGAGAAATTTCTTATGCTGCATTTGGATCATGAATGCGTAGAGTTGTGTATGGAGGGAAAGGAAAATAATAGGACAAGTTAGGAGAAAACTTGGTTTAGTCACTTCATACCTTCTAGAGTAATATTTTCCTTCACCTTTTTCATTTCCCTCCACCGTTCTCTATGGTACATACACGGGCTTAAATTTACTACTCTCTTTTTCTATTATTCAGAATGTTTGCAAATTGATTGGCAGGGAGGCTTGGTGAAAGCAGGACTTGATGTTGCCCGACTATGGCTAGATGGAAATGAGACACTTGTCAACACAATTGATAGGGATGGCAATATGGCCCCTATCAACATGGCTAATGGCCATGCCTTAACACATGATCCGCTTGTTGTGCTCGTAAGTCCTCGCCCTTCTGCTCAAATTTCCCTTTCTTGGGAAACCGTTTAATTGAGGAGCAAATATATCCAGTGAATTACCTGGAATCCAATTTTGATTTCGTCCGGGAAAACACCATGTTTTTTTTTAAACCTGTCTCTATGTCAGCAAGCTCTTCTTTGTGGCGATAATGCTAAAAGATAAAGGTATTAGGAATAGTGATATTATAGGTTGGCACTAAGATGAAGGTATTAGGAATAGTGATATTATCGGTTGAGTGCCACCTTGCTTACTTCTGTGCTGAAACAGGTGAACGAGGGAAGTGCAAGTGCAAGTGAGATTTTGGCTGGAGCTCTGCACGACAATGGCCGAGCTATCCTTGTTGGGCACAAAACCTTTGGGAAAGGAAAAATCCAGGTACTACTAACCGCTTCCAAAAATGTTCGTACCTTGTACATTAGGATATTCCTGCTTGCGCGCGGTTTAAAGAACTAGGCAAGCAGTTTCACTCCTGCTTCTTTCATTTTTCTTCTGGAGAAGCTAAGAATCTTGAGTCAAACCATGTCAACACTGAGTGGTCGAGTGATTGTGTTGGTGGTGTAGATGACCGAATTTGGCTTCATAAATATATAAGCCTCGCCTTGGGCGAATCCTGATGATGAAGTGGTTTCCAATGATTTGATGAAGTGTCGAGAGCCTTACGAACTCCGTGGAACTCCTACGGAATGAGCAAACACCCTAGAAGTAGGGACATGAGTGTCGTACCAAACTCTGAAGTGCAGAAAGACAAAACATGTTTAGCCTTTGTGGCTCCGATGGTATTTCAATCGATTTCCATTCAACAAATTTTTCATACTTCGAACTTTGTTAATTTAATTGTTTGTTCCCATTATCTTTTAGTACTTTCAAAACCTTGTTTATCATTGCATAAATGGTCTTGATCCGATTGCAAACAAGGGGGATACTAGCGTTTTGCCAAAATGATTTGTTTTACAGTCCACCGAGGGTAAAATGGTCATGGCTTTTGATGTGTAAATTTTTTTGGATCAAAATTATTTCGGTTAAAAAGTATATTTAACAAGCTTTCTAACGGTTCAAACCGCGCACAAATCGGAGTTCGGGAGTGTTCGGAGCAAGCCCGCGAAATTTAGCCTGTTGTGCAGCCTCAAGGCTGCACTATAGGTCAAACTTCACAAGCTTGTTTCGAACACTCCCGAGCTCCAATTTGCGCATGGTTTGAACCTTAAAAAACTTGTTCATTTTTCTTTCTAATCTGAGTAGTTTTGATGCAAAATTATTTGTAAATTAAAATACGTGACCATTTTACTCTCAGCGGGTCAAGAAAGAATTCGTTTTGGTAAAATGCTCACAACTCCCTATTTTTCAATCGGATCAAGACAAATTATATATCGATAAATAGGATTTTAAAGTACTAAAAGATGGTGGAATCAAACCAAAAAGTCATTTAGGTTTTGTTTATGAGAAATGGGTCGAAAGAAGACTGCTACAAAACTCGTCGGAGTCACCAAAGTCTAAAAGACGTCCTAATTTCATTCGGTGCTCAAATACTTGATGTTCCAAAGAGTTTATAGAGCATCCACAATTCATTGAAGCGCGCGAAAATCACTTGATCGTTGACATTCGCCCAAAGCGGAATGCTTCTAAACGAGAATACCAAAAAGGATTGAGGGTACTTAATATATTTCAATCGACTCCCTAAACATTACACCTACGACCTCCAGTGCCACCATAACGCGTCAATAACATTATCTATTCAGGAATCTAAAAAAATATCATATTCACAATGTTAAGATTCTTCACTGGCTACTTGAAAACCATTTTTTTTAGTCGGCAAAGAAAGTAACATTTTATCGATAACCATAAAACATTACAAGAGGGGAGAAGAAAAAGCTGTTTCAAAACCATCAACCCCATCTAAACGAAATCATCAAGTCTTTTTAGGATTGTGGTGGTGCTTCCCCAGAGGGACAAAAAGTGATGAAACTGCTCAAGACCACGGCTTACGATGTTACTTGAAGATAGCATTGGGCCATTGGCCATCTCTACAGCTCATGAGTGGATCGCTGATCACTTTAAGTGCAGAAAATTTCTCTTATCTTATGTTGTCAAGAATGCACTTTTAGAAACAGTGACAAGAAGGAAGATGTTATCAATATATAGAAGTACGTCTTGCTTATAAGTAACATCACATCCTGACTTTGTCGATCTGAAAGGAGAAAAGGAAATGCACATTGAGATACAGTTTTTACTTTTTAGCTATTGGAATCCTCATTTCATATAGCAAATATGGAACCCTAAGAAGCTCGGCTTAATCGCCACAAAGAGTGCCGAATGTTGCTTACTTTTGTAACCGCTGCTGTTATTTCTAGGATGTCAAGACTGGTAGTACCTCAACATACACTTTTGAGTTTTTCTGTGTTTTGGGTGACTGCAGAGTGTTACGGAGCTTCATGATGGATCAGCTCTGTTTGTGACAGTAGCCAAATATTTGTCACCGGCACTTCACGATATAGATCAAGTTGGCATAACCCCTGATGTACAGTGCACGGCGGAAATGCTGAGTACTCCACCCAAGGAACGGAATGTTATGGGGTCTCCATTGGAAGCCGATTCTTGTATCATGGTGGCAGAGCATGAGTTGGACATTCAGGAGTCCAAAGGTGCTGCCTCTTAAAACTAACTTGTCTTTGTAACATAGAGGTGAATGTAGATAACATTACTTAGGGATGGAGGGGAATTAACTTTCCATTCCTATTTTATTTCAGATGTAATTGGAACTTGGGAGGTTAGTATGGGTATTGTATACAGAAATCCTCTGTGAATATCATTGTAGAAATTTATTACTTTCATATTTTTCTGTGTCTAAAAAATATTGGTTTTGTTAGGGAAAACATGGAATTCCAAAGAACAGTTTCTATTATAACGATAAACAGAATTACAAATTGTAGAAATTAAATAAACAGATTACAGAATTTGAAACATATGAAATAGTGAACCGAGTCGTGTGTTAGACACAGTTTCCTTAAGACAGATTCATAGCCTACCAAGGGTGTTGTAATATTTGTCGGCGTCTATCTCCTAGGATAAAACGACAGAACCACTACCTTCGGAACACCTCCGAATACAGCCTTGGTGAACTAAACCGGCACATGTCTCTCTCTCACACAAAGAACGGTGTACAGGAAAAGATTGATGGAACTCGAATCTCTAGTCCCCAGAACAAAAACGGGACGGTCCAATATAAAGAACAAGGAGGACCCTTGAGTTGCTAGCTGACAATTATTACATGAAATGAACGAATCATTTCGAGCCATAAACTCCACTTCATGAGGGGTATTAACCAGCCGAAACCACTGGCCACTCTTGACCTGCTTCATCTAGGTGCAATGAACCCAGAGTTGACTCTTCGGTCGCCTCGTGAGACCCTCCGAATGTCCTGGTTTCATTCATATATTTCCAACAGGTTTTTGGTCCCCATTTGTTTTAGGAAAAATGTCATTACTTTTTTAGTAAACTTCCATATTTGCTTCACTAATTCAGATAAGAATGCATTTATACACTTCAAATCATTGCTTCAAGCGAAAGATGTTAGAATGTCATAGATAAATATACTCCGTCAATTTCAGTCACAAAAATGATACAGTTCACATTCAACGATGACAGGCAGACCTTAGAACAAAATTTCACGATGATAGATTCGAAAAAAAGTTATACCACAAACCCCAAAAGTAAAACAAGTTCAATATTAGATAACACAAGTTCAATATTGGTCGGGTGTGAGATGAACGATCACTTGAAACCTCCTTGAACCTGTTTTAATCACATCTAGAGAAATGGAGTAGAAGCACGGCGACGCGCAATGACACGAATAAAGAATGAGGCTAGAAATAGCATATTCATATTAATGTTCAAACAGAAAAATGACGATTAAGAAGTACTAAATGAAAATGATTTTTATTGCCTCGGGAACGTACAAAAAATCAATTCAATACAACTCCATAGATCTCATCAAACCGAGAAAATTTTGGGTGCAAATTGGGTACCACGTGGTGCCCTTGCACCACATCCGAGCCGTCCATTCAATGCAACCGACGGCTCAGATCCGAACACCCTCTCTCCTCCCTTTAGCACACTCTCTCTCCTCTCTTTAATCCGAGCCGTCCATGCATTGAATGGACGGCTCGGATGTGGTGCAAGGGCACCACGTGGCCTATACCCAATTTGCACCCAAAATTTTCTCCATCAAACCCAAGACAAAAGTAAAAGTAAAAGATAAATTCCACTATCACAAACTTTCTCAAATCAAAATTCACTGCCTCACTAGAGCTACGAGAGAGATGATGAGAGAAGAGACAACAATAGCGCTGGAAACAGGCAATGAGAAGGCGGCTCCGGCATCTGGAGCAGGTGCGGGAGCCGTTGCGCTATCGACCGTGGCAGAGGCCGAAAACACGGCAATGACAATGGCAATCACGAAAGCCTTTAAGATGCTAACTTGGGCCATTTCTGAAGAATTAACAAGTGGGTTCGGGAGGAGAATTTTTACAGTGCTAAAAACAGGGAGAGGGATGTTTTGATGAGAAATTTCACGGAGAGAGATCCCATGTATATATAGGGAGATTTTTGTGAAGGGGCGTGCGTGTGGACCCCACAAGCAGGGTTTGACAGGCTAATAGCTGGTGGACTCTTGTCTTTGTTCATTGAACAGCTCATCGTCCTCTTTACAGATTGGCTGAACTGGAATTCATGGTGATGATTTGATTTTTGTGGTTTGCACTCTGGTCATTCAAAATCAAATAAATGTTTTTTTTTCCTTCCGAAAAATAAATGATTTTACAGGGATAAAATCTAAATTCACCGCATATTTATAAATAGTTAATGGAATCACATTTATAGAGAGAAATGTGAAACAAATGTTGTTTAATCCTAGTAATAATCTATATTCCTAGATTACCGAATGAACAGTTCAGTTTATCAAACAAAACCTCTTTGTAAGACTAATCATAAAATGTTTTCTAAGTATGCTCACCTTGAATCGTGCTCTTTGTTCCTAATTATTGATCCACTATTCTACTTGGAGATGTTGCAGAAAATTAGTCCTGCAATTCACTTTGGCCTAAATTTTGATTTACGTATTGTTGTTTGTATTTTAACGAATTTTATTGGATTTAGATAAAGTTTTCTCAATTAAAATCTATCTTGATGAGATGAAAACGATTATTTTTCGCTAAAGATGATAAAAGTTCAATTTATGAGTCTTTATTATTTTTATAATACTCTTTTTAAACAAATTACTGTCATTGAGAAAATGATTAATTCAAAAAATTATTACGACAAGTTAAACAAAATATCAATAAAAGTAAATAACATCAACTATCTTATACTATCCTCGAAAATATCAATAATTGTATTCCAAATCAGTAAAAACCAAGGACAATGTATTCATTGAGATTTAACTTAAAATGCAACTATTGTATAATTCTTTGGAACGGTAGGAAGATACGCCAAAAGGATTGACATTTGGGAACGAAGGGAAAATTACCTGATTGGAACCATTTATTTTGTTGGCTTATGAGACCATCTTTCATCCGTCAAGTTGATCGAATTTATGGTCACAGGATCATGTATCTGTGTTTTAGAATTTTGAATGAATAGTTTGATTTGAAATTAAGTATATATATACATATGTATTCAATGTCACACACAAATTTTAGTGAAGACTTTTGAATATGAGACTTTCAAGTAAATAATAATCGCAAACATAAAAGAACTATTTGAGAGTACTACTGATACAGATTTTCAAGCACATCGTACAAGATACATGTGAGATTCACGTACACTGAACGATTGCGTTCATATGTATATCCGTATTTATGACTGAAAATCTGTGTACAAAGTATAATCATTTCCCCAAATCATTGCACTTATAACATATAATAAGTGTGGTCAGTGGTCAGAACAGAGACACCTAGGCCCTTACCTTAAATTACAATCTTTTCTTAATGGCATCAATAATCTTTAGCAGTGGAGAAGGAAACCCACGAGTGAGAGACTTTGACAGGCTGGCCGCTGGTGGGACGGTTGTCTTCGTGCGATGAGCAATAGAACAAGACGGGCTGTGTGTTTCTGTGGACGGCGTGGAATATTACTTTCTGACAACCAAAAAAAAAAGGCAAATGGAAGAATGGCGTTAATTAATAGCTTATGTGCAGAGTTAAGCCATAGACTTGTGGGAACGAAAGCGAGAAAGTGTAATTGTGCAATGTAAAATTTGCGAATAAAGATTAATTAGGATTAACGAATGGCAAAAAAAAAAACCTCCATTCCACCAACCAGCTAACACATCAATCTGCACATACCTAACAAATCAGCTCAAAATCATGATGCCTAAGTCTAACTTTCATGGAGAATCAGATAAGCTTGGGGCCCTTGTGGCAATTTGGGCAATGATAAAAGCCTTGCTCTAATCATATGGCTAATTTTGTGGACAACTACCTCAACGGTGCAGGATTTATTCTGGAATTTTCTCATATTTCGTTCAATCCACAGATGGTAAACAGAGGTTGCGAAGGCCAACCTAACAACTAGTCCAGGATCTAGCAGGCCACACAATATGCAATTTGGATAGGATGTTATTCCATACTCGGGTGGAGAAAGGACAGTTGAAAAACAAATGGTCATGGCTTTCACTACTACAGCAGAGGCTACAGTGATAGGAAGGCTTTCTACCAAATAGTACAAGCCTATCCTCAGTAGAGAGCCTATTTTGAATAGCAACCCATGTTATGAAACTACACTTAGATATGTGGGCCGGGAACCAGACTTGTTTATGCCAAAGTACCTAGGGGAACTGGATCCTCAACTTGTCCTCCAATGAACTGATTGTAAATTGACCACGGGATGTAAGGGTCCACTTATAGTGGCCATTACCTAAAACACTGACAATATATGGATGGACCACGGGCCTTAGATTGAGCATTTTCCTCCAGACCCAATAAGGGCTACTAGGCATTTTAAGATTCTAGAAATTCCTACATTTGATTAAGTATAATTTGACCCATTGGCACCACATTGATTGTTCCACACCAAAAATGAGGAACCATATGTGTTTTGCAATGGCAGCTTCATTCCATGTTTGCATGGATTTGAACCCAAGTCCACCCTCTTGCTTAGGAGAGCAAAGGTGCTCCCAAGCGACCTTGGCATCAGTTTTCTTAAGATCAGGCCCAGACCAGACGAAAGCTCTAAGAATGGACTCCACCTCTTTGATTACTTTCTTGGGGAGGATACACAAAGAGGACCATTAGGTTTGCATGGAGAAGAGTACGTTTTTAATCAACTGTACTCTACCAGCATAGATGAGATCCGTGCTTTTGTTCTAACAGTAATGTTGTCCACAAGCCTTTTACAATCAGTGGATTTCAATTTCGTGGACAGTAGAGGCACATGGACACCTAGATATCTGACAGACAGCGAGCCTTCCTTAGATCCAAGCAACTCTAAATGCAAACACTTCCTAATGCAATGCTTGAAAGTCATCTTTATGAACTCGATCATTGGTTGTCTATCCTGGAATATGATGAATCCAGTGGGCCAGAGCATGCGATCCATCTCTAGTAGCAGATCCTCATTACTACACCCTTTCTTCTCAACGTCTAAAAACGCAGTCCAAACATAAAGTTAGACTGTATGTCCGAGGGTATATTGGGAAGGCTTCACACCTAAGACAAAGTCACGGAGTATATCATATGTCAGAATCTTACACATTTAAATTTCCATCAAGCATAAGAAAATCTATCACCTTCTGAAGCTATTTCTCAAATTTAAAAAAGAATGCCAAATAGGTTAGATGAGTCAAGGAGCAATTATCACTGCATGCTAAGAGAATCCCATATCATTGACTTCCACTAGGCGTCATTTGGCTAAGTGCAATCGCTAGTTCTACTTATAAATAGGTACTTTCAGTTCATACTCCATAGTATTCCGAATGCACACAAACATAGCTTCTCGCTTCCAAAGATGGTGATAGAAGAATTGACTATTTTGGTCCCAGGCTTTAGCGACAAGCAAAAGAAGAGATCAAAGAAACTAGTGTTACGACTTTTAACAAAAACGAAAATTTTCTCTTAATAGATTTCATACCAGCTATGAACCGTGCCAATGAGGCCTCTTCTTCAAGGACAACATTCATCACCCACACATCCTTTTTCTTCAGCACAGCTCCGTCGCCAAAATAGATTCCAATAACTCTGAACCCTCCGTCACCTATTCCTGAATTACACCAGCAATAACTAAGCTTAATTTTAGTGCCTTTTTGTGCTTCATTAATAAGCATATTCATGGGAAAAAAGGAGTAATTCCATAACAAAATAAAAAGAGAAGAGAGCAAAATATTACTTAAAATTACTGTGTCCTTGTTAAACATATCATTTGAATACCCAAAATCTGCAAGAAAAGGAGGAGGCACAGTTAATGAACGTGGCGTGTCACGCCCCAAATCCAATAGCGTGACCGGCCGTGAACCATGTAGCAGACTATGGAACACGAAACCTAAACCAAATTTATTTTTACAACTCAAAATAGATAAAAATTGAATACCGAATAAAATTAAAATATGTCAACCGAAACCAATATCCAGTTCAACTTGAAAACATAAAACCTATATAAAAAAAATACGAATGTTTTTTTTCCTGCCATCATGTTCTTGGATATGGGAATGAGATGAATCCAACCATTGGATATATAACAGTACCTGATACTCAAGACCGCGTCACCTAGCTTGCTGTATTTACCTAAGATTTAGTTAAATCGTCTTGACACATGGAAAGCCTTAACTCTTGAAATGTCTGCATGTGTTGAACCTCTGCAGACTGAGTGACACATAAAGCAACCTTAAAATTGCTCCAAGGCCTACTGAGGTCGCAATGTAGCACGTGGGCACTGCCACAAGTTTGTAAAATATTTCTGTCAGGAACTAAAACTTCTGTTAAGCTTATCGACTAACTTAAGAAACATCATAAGCTCAATCTTCCCTCCATAAGACAATTAAACAGGTATCTCTGTTGAAGGTAGTTGGTGTATTCTAGAACTGCAACCCGGTCAAATTACGTTACCGTATGAATCAAAAATCAAAGATATCATAATATGCGACAAAAAGGTAGCCAATCAGAAAGCTACAAATAGTAATTCCCGACACTGATAGTTCTAGTGATTGATTCTAAATACTTAGCAAAATGAACATGCGGACAACTGAGCAAGAAGTAATTTAAAAAAAAAATCCCACCAAATAATGTGAACTCAGGATAGAGAGATAATTACCTTGTCCCTTCCAAGGGCAGCATATAGTGCTGTAAACCATTACATGATCCATCCTTGAAAAAATGTAAATAATGAAAATTCACAGATTTAGTTCTGTGTATACTGGAGTCTCCTAGAAATTAACACAATCAAGTCAGTGAAATTAACTTGAGAAATGATTTTCACACCCATTTTTTTCATAAACACATCTTTTTTTGTCTTTTAGTGAAAATTTCACACAAAAATTTCACTAAAAGACAAAAAAAAGGTGTGTTTACCAAAAAAGGGGGTGTGGAAATCACATGCCAACTTATGCTTAATGTCTTATGATTTCAAAAGGAGCAACATTACGAATACTCCTAAGTAACAAGTGGAGAATTACATTCCATCTAAGGAAATTAGGAAAGTATAGATGAGGTGATAAGTCCGACCCTTAAAGACAGAAACCCAAGCCCGACACCCAACCCAAGTAATGTAACAATATGCATACACTTTCGTACATATAATGTTTCTCATCTTCCGTGACCATTCCCAATGCAAGTAAGAAAAGGTCTCTTAGAATTTATCCAATCAAGAAACTTCTGTATATTTTCTCCAACATGTAGCTGACATACAACTCCATCATATAAGTTCCGCATTTTCCAGATCAAGATTTGTTAGTCACTCTATAGTACCTGGTGGTGGACAGGCAGGCGAGAGATAGTGGTCTCTGGAGAGGAGCTTCTTAATGCTTCAGCAAGATTAATACATGCCGCCAAGCATTGAAATGGATCATCTGCACCCAACCACCAACGCTTCCCTTCCAGAGGCCGGTCTGCAGAGTCAAAGATATCATCCACATGCTATCCGACCATCGTATGACAACTTGTCCACACCACCAGTATACAGATTTGCCATATGTATTTTGAGCCAATGTAATCCCGTCTTTCCAAGAGGACGTCCCTCAGAAAACTCCAATATGCCTCGGCAGAGATCAGAGCTAAGATGATTCAAATGTGAGTGCATGGGGTAAGCACGGCCACGGAAATCAAGGTTGTGTGGATAGAAGAAGGCATCTCGTCCTTCATCTTCCGCGCAACCTACACAATTAAGAAGTACCAAAATTTCTTCGATTAAAACACCTAAGACATCCAATTAGTGAAACAGGCTGTATATCAGGTGATTCAGGTCGACCATCTCCTAACTGCTCGACTGGAGGTTGTATGTAGGCGGATTCCATCAACAATTGAATCAAACGGCAACCAACCTGGAAAGCACAGTAACTGGGATAAATCATCCTGACTATTACCATTGGTAGTACTTAAGAGTGACAACTGACAATGACTGGAATTACATTTCAGCTGTAAAGTGAACATACCATGACTTGAGCATCTTGGCCCCAATGTTTAAGATCGTCATGTTCTTTCACAATTGCCCTAACTTGCTGCGCTTTTTGTTTTTTCATCAAGACGTTAACCTTTTTCTAATTTATGTTCATCTTTACAACAAGATCAGATTTTTTCTTCAGGATTCTTGTTCAATGTGTTCTTTTTCTTTGTCCTCTCCAAAATCCGGTATATCCTAGCCTAGTACACAAAGAAGGTAATAATTGATGAGCAATCGTCATTGAAGACCACAATCCGAAACGTCATTCTGGACACAATTATTTACTATTTTGGACTCTCTTTTTTTGATAACTCAGGTGTCCGGACCAGCTTACATGCACTTCGACTAATCTGGGACCAATCCCACCATCCATTTGCGTATTATTTTGGACATTAGAGCAGAGAGACAAATCATTACCCATACATAACCGAGATGGATCACCTTAATTACATTGTGTAGTAAGGTGCCTCTCAAATATGACAATGGTAGCTAGGTGCTGCTTGTACAAGTTAGCTATACGAAATTCTTCTACTATTTACAACACATAATAGTTGCAAACTTCCCGTTCCTCAAACGAACAAAGGGGGCAATCGATGAAGATAACTAGTTTACCTGGTACCAATTCCCGAGTAAACATCTGCCGGCTTCTCCCCTGTAACAAGGTTGACTGAGAAGCAGACATGTTTAGTAGAGAGAATGGAGTCAAACCACCATCATCCTCCGCCGTCTGCCGCCTCATCTCCTCTCCTTCCCTCCCTCCCTTCCTCTCTCAATTTTCATTCATGCTTTCGGCGAGAAAGAAGACGGAAGGAAAAAGGATTTTAAGGAGGGGTTTTTCCCGGAAAAAGAAATTCCACGTCATGACACAGGTTCAACCTGTGTCATGTCTTTAAAACGACGTCATTTCAAGCTAACAATTACAAGAACGTTTCTCGCCAAAAGACCGAAGGGAAAAGGATTTTAAGGAGGGGTTTTCTCTGGAAAAAGAAATTCCATGTCATGACACAGGTTGGACCTGTGTCATGTCTTTAAAATGACGTCATTTCAAGCTAACAATTACAAGAACGTTTTATACCTATATCAACCATAATTAAACGATCCAAGACATTCTTCTCGTAGAAATTATTATAAAATTTGTGATGTAAGAATTTCTCTTAAATAAATTACATACTAGTAGTTAATCTAAGCGAATTTTTATTTTTTAAAATGGATTTGGATACATTGAAGCATATATCATTCCATATCAATACGTAATGGACTTTAAGTATATTTTCTTTCTATCTCGTTGATATTTTAATGATCTAAAACATTTATATTGTAGAACACAGAAAAATACATGTCATGTAAAAATTTCACAATAATTAAATACTGATTGATACTTGATCGAAATAAATTTATATTCCTTAAAATAGGCTTGGCCATACCGAATCAAACCATAATAATCGGTTCCAACATAATCTCGTATTTCCCTTGCGTCGTCACTCGTCGACGGTGAAACGAAAAATTGGTAAACGAGTACCTTCGCTGCTCTGATAAAATTGCAAAGCTCTTCAACTCTCTCTCTCTCTCTCTCTCTCTCCAACAATGGCATCGACGAATACCTTCGCTGCTCTGATTTCGAACTCCCATGGAGCAAACCATTGGAAAACAACTTCGCTTTCCTGTAATCTCTCTCTCTCTCTCTCTGCATCTCTGTACTTGCATATTATGTATCCATGTAGCTCTATATATACATGTGAACGTTATTCTTTTCGAGTGGGTGTGCCCATTCGTGGATTTGAAGCCCCAAGTGTATTTTTGAAGGGGAAAGTAAAATTGACTAGTCATATCAACTTAGTGAATCCATGTTGAATTAGGCATGAAATACCCCATACCCTCCCATTATAATTAGAGAAGGTAGACGTTAAAGATGGTATTTTTGAGTCCAGTAACCATATATTGAGCTGGTTTGTAATGTGGAAATGGGATCCCAAACAGCTGGAGACGAAAGATTCATATGAGAAAACGGAAGTAAACGAGTCTCCTTTTATCCTCCAAAGATTTAAGTAAATAATTTACTGGGTAATGGAATTCAGTCAGTTGTAGATTCGGCGGTGGATTCGCTAGCATTGATAATTGTAAAGGAAGAAAACAAGGGGGCAGATTTTTGGCATCGGGTATACCAATGGAGAGAAAATGGATCCAATGACGTCCATCCAAGGCACTATCGAGTTCTTTAATGAAAGTCTAAGGGCTAAACCGGTAAAGTCTTCTTATTTTGAGGATATGGATTATGACTCTCATGACATGAGCAGATTCAACAAGCGAAGTATAGAAAAACAAAAAAGACAATTCGTTATGCTTTCTCATTTTGATTATTTGTATTATTTGATATTATGCTATCGATTTCTAACTGAGAAGAGGAGATCAGAAGAGCAGCTTCTTTATTTTCTCTTCATTAGTTGCAAGGACGCATGTTTCATTGCTACAAGTTACATTTAGATTTTTCAGTAATGCAGACTATCAAATTGCCGAAGTTGATTTCAACTTTTCCTTGCTCTTTACAGACAAAATGAAAAGCACAAATCCAGGCAGTATGGGGATTTCATCATGCTCTTCTTGTCAAAAGCTTGGGCATAGTCATAGATCTCTTCGCATTTGTGCTCTGTTTGGAGGGGAAAAGGAAAATAATGGGAAGGGTGATGATGCGCCTTCACAGCTGGAGTTGGTTTTCTGCTGCAGCTGTGACTATCTGTCTCTGTCCATTTCACTTGTTCATGAAGGGAACCATCAACTGTGTCTCTTACATTGATTGGTTTTCCACCTTATCCATGGACATTTGGTTGCAGTTACTCCTGACATCCTGATAGTGTTACTCTTCTTTGAATTAGATTCTTCTTAGGATATTGGTCTAATGATGTACTGTCGAGGATATAAGCCCCTGCGCTTAGGAAATATTTAAGTAAATATTGGTTGATTGGACCTCACCTTGCATATGCATTGATGTCAGGCAGGAATGCTTGGAAACATGCAAAACCTTTATGAGACTGTGAAGAAGGCACAAATGGTTGTCCAGGTTGAGGCAGAAAGAGCTTGCGTTGTATGTGTTAGATAATGAAAACAAATTGTTTAAAACCCCTATAAGATGGGTTTGTTGGTGGGTATCTAATTCTCGAGGTCTTGAAGTTTTTTCAAAAATTATTGGTTGTTTCAAGATTACTGGTCCAAAACTAAGTTACTTCACAACTTTAGGGTGGGTTATGTTACCCTAACTTGAATATGGGCTTTATTTAGAGACCCCACCAAAACAAAAGTGGTTAATTGTGTATCACAAGAAAATGTACGGCTTGAATAGCGATGCGAAGTGGTTGTTCATCACTTTTTCTTGTTATTATGTAATTTGAATTGGCAATATGGCTTTACATGTAACCATTTTTTTTAAAAAGAAAAAGAAAAGAAAGGCTTGCCACCATGTTGAGGTCACTACAAATGCTTCGAAGATGCAGAGTTAGGTACTTAAAATGTGAATTATTATGCCATGTTGTAATTGTGGAACATCTGATTTTGCCATTGGCCTTGTCATTCCACGTTTCTAGGGAAAACCTTACTTCTTGTCTTTTTTTTTTCTTTTGGTATGGAGCTTACTAACTTCCTGTCGTGGGGATGTCAAAAGAAAGATATAAACTCTGAAGAGAAACAGAACCTATATATTGCAAGATTATTTCTGACATAATTGCTAAAGGTTTTCATGGTATTTACTACCGTTCTTTTAGGCCACAGTATTAGGGAACCAGCTACCCATACGTACTGAAATTACAGAGGCTGCAATGGAGTTAGGACTAGAAATGAGTATATTCTCATTCTGCTTGAGCCGACCCTTTCTCCAGTGCAAGTACATGTGGCCGAGTACCATATCAAAATCTTTTGACTGCTCTTGTTTGGAATCGTTTTTTCCCCCTTTTCAATTTCCGAACAGAACACTGGGTGAAATTAAAATATTGCCCTTTTTTTTTTATTTCGGTGCTAAAATCATTTTGTCTCAAGGTTGCCTTTCGTAGTATTTTTCATATGCTGAGTGTGATTTGATTGAGGAAGTTGCTATATTTTCATAGTTTCTGTTTTCCATGCAGAAACTCACTTCTGATAACCGAGGCATACAAAGATGCACATCAGAAGAGTGTTCTGGTGAGAATTGCACCCCTTCTAGTATAACTGTATAAGTCTCTCTCTGTGTGCGCTGAACTGCAAGTTCTGGCATTCTGATATTCTCAGGGCATGAAGGAAAGAATGAGTGATCTTGCCTAGAGCTTAGGATTGCCACCAGGTCTCACTGAGGGATTCAAACAATGATATATCCTGCGTTCACTGCATCTATGATGTACCAGTCTTGTACAATAATAGTTAGAAGTGTTAGTTTGTACACTTAACCCTCAATTATGATCTTGTTAACTTAGTTCTTTGTGATCCGTTTATAATTGTTGATCATTGATGACATTGTTTCCTATGCCAAAGGGAAAAGTCTAGAGACACTAAATAAGGTACTAACTAGTGTACAAAATGTGCATATGGCACTTTTACTGGATGAGTCCATCCATGTATTACATCATGCATTAATATGGTAGTGACATGTGTACGTTTAGTGTAATACTCCTTTGTACCTTATTAAGTGCCTACAATATTGCTCATGCAAAACCCAGTTAAGTTATGGAGTATGTTTAACACCTTTCTACAGAGAGCTTATGATACGCACATTCTCTGCATCTCCTTCATTGGAAGTTTCTTGGTATGACTGCTATGATGATGGTGTTTCTTGACATAGAGAAAAACTTAGTCAGGCTTCCTTAGGGTGTTTCAGGTAATTGTTGGTGTCAAATAACACCACCATGAAGTGAGGGAGCTTTTTTTCCTAGTTGGTTGTGTAGCATTTATCTTTTTCTTCGTGAATCCCGTCTTAACCCATTATCCAAACACAGTCTTGGAGTATGTCAGTTTTTTCTTTTTTTTGGATCAGCCGGCAGTTAGTCAACCAGTCGGGCCACACAGAGATTGAAATGGATCTCGCCTCTTTCTCAAAAGCTTAAACCACAAGTTCACCACTCTTATCCTGAAATCCAAAGTGCATGTAAACTTTCACACTTCAGACCTATAATCATTTGCATTGTAGCTTACAAATTCATAGAGGAAATCCTAGAAAATCGCGTAAAACCTCTCCTTTATTCCATAATTTCCCCCAGCCAAACAGCTTTTTTCCAGGCAGGATCATCTCTGAGAACACAATCCTGGCCCAAGAAGTTAATCATACCCCGAAAAAGGAGAAAGGTAGGGGCTCTCTTATGGCTATAATGATAGACATGGCCAAAGCTTTTGATCGTGCCAAATGGCCCCAAGAAGTTATTCATGCCTTGGAAAAGAAGAAAGGTAGGGGCTCTTATGGCTATAAAGAAAGACGTGGCCTAAGCTTTTGATAGTAGATCATGAATGCTTTGGCTTCCCAGACCAGTTTGTGCTATGGATCCATCAGTGTGCATCCCACCACTTCCTTTTCAGCGTTAATCAATGGAGGTCCTAGTGATCAAAGCCATTTCAATACCATGGTAATTTAAGTCCTTTCGCTTTGGCAAATGGAAGTTGAAGCTCCAGATTGTGGTGAATTTAATTCTATATTCACTTATGATGGTTGTGGCTTGAGGTAGTGTACCATGCTGTTTATTTTGGTTATTTTGATGTTTTGGAACTTACATTTGTATTTTAAATTGTGAGAATGGTTTCACTTTGGTGAAATGGTAGTCTTATATGCAAAATAGTGCAGTAGTTAGCTCTATTTTGTTTGTTGCTATGGATCTTGCCTTTTGGACGAATGGCCTCGGACAGATCTTGCAAATTGTTCTTCTACGAATTTTGTTTATTGATTGAGAAGTAGATTATATTCCATAGAACCAGGATAGCCCAGTTGGACTAGATTACAGAGGTCGGAGGAATACAGCAAAGGGACTGGGCAATTAATACAAAGTTTTCGCGGGTATCACTCTGTTAATATTCTTTCAAAACCATCATCTTTCTCAATTTCGCATTAATAATCCCCATTTTTGCAGGAAGCTTTCAATAACACATATGTTTCTGGATCCACTGCTACTGTCATTCTCTTGGTAGATGGTCAAATTTTAGTTGCTAGCGTTGGTAATTCAAAAGCACACCTGTGTTCAGACAAAATTAAGAACGCTTTTGGAAATGAAGGTATGATTGTTCCTGCTCTTATCAAGTTCCTCGGTGGTTGGACTTACGTTCACTAGGCACTGCTAGATTGAGAAACTAAACTTCTCTGTTCTTATATTTCCCATGACAACTAACATCCATACGTGTAACGGGAATCGCCAATGACAGGTACTCCAACTAGCGTGCTTGAAGCAGAAGAGCTGACAAGTGATTGTCATCCAGACAGATGATGAGAGAGCCCGAATAGAAGCTGCTTGTGGGTTCGTATGTTTCTGGGGTGTGTCAAGTGTCAATGGCATATTAACTGTAGCTCACTCTACTGGCGATGTTTACTTTAGTCCGCTCCTCCTTGGTACATTGTAGTGATGTGAATTGTATACTCTTCAAACATTGTTGGTTTGCTGTGTGAACTTGAAGACAAGGATGACGCATTTCGTATCTTGATTTCTCCTTTCATTTATAAATATGGAGTTAGTCCTGTGCCTGAAGTGATAGATTGGCGACATTTGACTGCCAATGATAGCTATTTGGTACTAGTAGCATCTGATAGCATCTTCGAAAGTTTGAGCCCACAAAATGTTTGCTGTCTCTTACATGATGCAAAGCTCTTCAACTCTCTCTCTCTCTCTCTCTCTCTCTCTCTCTCCCTCCCCAACAATGGCATCGACGAGTACCTTCGCTGCTCTGATTTCGAACTCCCATGGAGCAAACCATTGGAAAACAACTTCGCTTTCCTGTAATCTCTCTCTCTCTCTCTCTCTCTCTGCATCTCTATACTTGCATATTGTATATCCATGTAGCTCTATATATACATGTGCACGTTATTATTTTCGAGTGGGTGTGTCCATTCGTGGATTTGAAGCCCCAAGTGTATTTTTGAAGGGGAAAAAGTAAAATTGACTAGCCATACAAACTTAGTGAATCCATGTTGAATTAGGCATGAAATATTTCATACCCCCCCTTACCTAAGTGTCATGCGTCACACATGCATCAAAATTTTTGAGCTGGTTTGTAATGTGGAACTGGGATCCCAAATGGCTGGAGACGAAAGATTCATATGAGAAAATGGAAGTAAACGAGTCTGCTTTGATCCTCCAAAGATTTAAGCATATAATTTTGCTGGGTAAAGGAATTCAGTCGGTTGTAGATTCGGTGGTGGATTCGCTGCCATTGATAATTGTCCGAGTCTCCTTTGATCCTCCAAAGATTTAAGCATATAATTTTGCTGGGTAAAGGAATTCAGTCGGTTGTAGATTCGGTGGTGGATTCGCTGCCATTGATAATTGTCAAGGGAAAAAACAAGGGGGCAGATTTTTGGCATCGGGTATATCAATGGAGAGAATAGGGATCCAATGATGTCCATTCAAGGCACTATCGAGTTCTTTAAGCAAAGACTAAGGGCTAAACTGCTAAAGTCTAATTATTATGGGGATATGGATTATGACTCTCAAGACATGAGAAGATTCGATAAGCGAAGTATAGAAAAACGAAAATGACAATTCGTTATGCTTTTCTCATCTTGATTATTTATATTATCTCATGTTATGCTTTAGATTTCTTACTGAGAAGAGGAGTCAGAAGAGTATCTTCTTTATTTTCTCTTCATTAGTTGCAAGGAAGCATGTTTCATTGCTACAAGTTACATTTCGATTTTTCGGTAATGCAGACTATCAAATTGCCGAGTTGATTTCAACTTTTCCTTGCTCTTTAAGACAAAATGAAAAGCATAAATCCAGGCAGTATGGGGATTTCATCATGGTCTTCTTGTCAAAAGCTCAGGCATAGTCATAGATCTCTTCGCATTTGTGCTCTGTTTGGAGGGGAAAAGGAAAATAATGAAAAGGGTGATGATGCGCCTTCACAGGTGGAGTTGGTTTTCTGTTGCAGCTGTGACTATCTGTCTCTATCCATTTCACTTGTCATAAAGGGAACCATCAACTGTGTCTCTTACATTGATTGGTTTTCCACCTTATCCATGGACATTTGGTTGCAGTTACTCATGACATCCTGATAGTGTTACTCTCCTTTCAATTAGATTCTTCTTAGGATATTGGTCTAATGATGTACTGTCGAGGATATAAGCCCCTGCGCTGAGGAAATATTTAAGTAAATGTTGGTTGATTGGACCTCACCTTGCATATGCATTGATGTTAGGCAGGAATGCGTGGAAACATGCAAAACCTTTTTGAGACTATGAACAAGGCACAAATGGTTGTTCAGGTTGAGGCAGTGAGGGTGCAGAAAGAGCTTGCGTTGTATGTGTTAGATAATGAAAATAAATTGTTTAAAACCCCTATAAGATGGGTTTGTTGGTGGATATCTAATTCTCGTGGTCTTGAAGTTTTTTTAGAAATTATTGGTTGTTTCTAGATTACTGGTCCAAAAGTAAGTTACTTCACAACTTTAGGGTGGGTTATGTTATCCTAACTTTAATCTGGGCTTTATTTAGAGACCCCACCAAAACAAAAGTGGTTAATTGTGTACCACAAGAAAATATACAGCTTGAATAGCGATGCGAAGTGGTTGTTCATCACTTTATCTTGTTATTATGTAATTTGAATTGGCAATATGGCTTTACATGTAACCGTTTTTTTAAAAAAAGAAAAGAAAAGGAAGGCTTGCCACCATGTTGAGGTCACTAAAAATGCTTCGGAGATGCAGATTTATTTACTTAAAATGTGAATTACCATGCCATGTTGTAATTGTGGAACATCTGATTTTGCCATTGGCCTTGTCATTCCACGTTTCTAGGGAAAATCTTACTTCTTGTCTTTCTTTTTTTTTTCTTTTGGTCTGTAGCTTACTAACTTCCTGTCGTGGGGATGTCAAAAGAAAGATTTAAACTCTGAAGAGAAACAGAACCTATATATTGCAAGATTATTTCTGACATAATTGCTAAAGGTTTTCATGGTATTTACTACCATTCTTTTAGGCCACAGTATTAGGGAACCAGCTACCCATACGTACTGAAATTACAGAGGCTGCAATGGAGTTCGGACCAGAAGTGAGTAAATTCTCATTCTGCTTGTGCCGACCCTTTCTCCAGTGGAAGTAGATGGGGCCGAGTGCCATATCAAAATCTTTTAACTGCTCCTGTTTGGAATCGTTTTTTCCCCTCTGTTCAATTTCCCGAACAGAAAACTGGGTGAAATTAAAGTATTGCCCTTTTTTTATTTGCATTGCTAAAATCATTTTGTCTCACTGCTGCCCTTCGTAGTATTTTCATATGCTGAGTGTGATTTGATTGAGGAAGTTGCTATCATTTCATAGTTTCTGTTTTCCATACAGAAACTCTCACTTCTGATAACCAAGGCAGACAAAGATGCAAACTAAACATCCTATTATCATTGCTCTCCCTCCCCCCTTCTCTCTAGAACTTTAACACCTGCGGCTAGGGTTTTGCTTGGGGGGGGAGGCACCGCCTCTTCTCCCTCCTCCCCCCAGGCGGTCTTCTCCCCTCTCTCTTCCCTATCTCTCCCCTTCAGCCTCCTTCTCCCTCTTCTCCTCCTTTTTTCTTTCTTTCTTGTAGGTTGCGGCTATGGTGAAGGCATTGGCGGTGCTAGCCCCCTCCCTCCCTTCCTTCCTCTCTCCTCCATCCCCTCTCTACCTGGGCTTCTCTTCTTCCTCCTTTGGTTCGGATCGGCGTGGGCTGCAATGTTGGTTGCGCCCTCCTCTGCCTAGCGGCCCGTCGATCTGGCTGCCGGCACGTTGGATCCTTTGGTTTCCAGCTCTCGGCCTTTCGGCTTGTGGTGTGCAGCGTCTAGAGTTGGATGTCGAGTTTTGGGTGTTTTGGTGGTGGTTGGGAGTGGGCGGTGGTGGCGGGTTTCCTCACGTGGCCACCGGTGTTGGTTGTTGGGCTTCTCCGGTTTTAAGCTTAACGGCAAAGTGCTCGTGATGTATTTGGGGTGCTATGGGCTAAAGAAGGTGTTTTTTTATGGAGTTTGGCGGTGGCACAAGGCTGGTTGGCAGCGGCGTATGGCTGGGGTTGGCGGCAGCGTATGGCTGGGATTGGCGGCGAATTGCAGTGAGGTGCTTAGGGTTTTGTTGGTGCATTTAATTTTTTCTATTTTGGGCATTGTGGCCCAATAGGTGTGAGCTTCGGCCTAGGGGTTTGTTTGATTGGTTCCTTGCCAATCATGGTTTGGGTCTCGGACTTGGCACTTTGTTGCTTTCTCCCTGTTCCTATTAGTCATTGTACCATTTTGATGATTAATGAAATTTTTTTACCATTCAAAAAAAAGGCAGACAAAGATGCACATCAGAAGAGTGTTTTGGTGAGAATTGCACCCCTTCTAGTATAACTGTATAAGTCTCTCTCCGTGTGCGCTGAACTGCAAGTTCTGGCATTCTGATATTCTCAGGGCATGAAGGAAAGAATGAGTGATCTTGCCCAGAGCTTAGGAATGCCACCAGGTCTCACTGAGGGATTCAAACAATGATATATCCTGCATTCACTGCATCTATGATGTACCAGTCTTGTACAATAATAGTCAGGTAGAAGTGTTAGTTTGTACACTTAACCCTCAATTATGATCTTGTTAACTTAATTCTTTGTGATCCGTTTATAATTGTTGATCATTGATCACATTGTTTCCTATGCCAAACGGAAAAGTCTAGAGACACTAAATAAGGTACTAACTAGTGTACAAAATGTGCATATGGCACTTTTACTGGATGTGTCCATCCATGTATTACATCATGCATTAATATGGTAGTGACATGTGTACGTTTAGTGTAATACTCCTTTGTACCTTATTAAGCTCCTACAACATTGCTCATGCAAAAGCCAGTTAAGCTATGGAGTATGTTTAACACCTTTCTATAGAGAGCTTATGATACGCACATTCTCTGCATCTCCTTCATTGGAAGTTTCTTGATATGACTGATATGATGATGGTGTTTCTTGACATAGAGGAAAACATAGTCAGGCTTCCTTAGGGTGTTTCAGATAATTTTTGGTGTGAAATAACACCACCATGAAGTGAAGGAGCCTTTTTTCCCAGTTGGCTGTGTAGCATTTATCTTTCTTGGTGAATCCCGTCTCAACCCCTTATCCAAACAGTCTTGGAGTATGTTTTTTTTTTTTTTTTGGATCAGCCGGCAGTTAGTCAGCCAGTCAGGCTACACAGAGATTGAAATGGATCTCACCTCTTTCTCAAAAGCTTAAACCTCACGTTCATCGCTCTTATCCTGAAATCCAAAGTGCATGTAAACTTTCACACTTCATGCCTATAAGCGTTTGCATTGTAGCTTACAAATTCATAGAGAAAATCCTAGAAAATCGCGTAAAACCTCTCCTTTATTCCATAATTTCGCCCAGCCAAACAGCTTTTTTCCAGGCAGGATCATCTCTGAGAACACAATCCTGGCCCAAGAAGTTAATCATACCCCGAAAAAGGAGAAAGGTAGGGGCTCTCTTATGGCTATAATGATTGACATGGCCCAAGCTTTTGATCGTACCGAATGGCCTCGAGCAAGAAGTTATTCATGCCTTGGAAAAGAAGAAAGGCAGCGAGCCTCTTATGGCTATCAAGAAAGACGTGGCCTAAGCTTTTGGTAGTAGATCATGAATGCTTTGGCTTCCCAGACCAGTTTGTGCTATGGATCCATCGGTGTGCATCAACCACTTCCTTTTCAGTGTTAATCAATGGAGGTCCGAGTGATCAAAGCCATTTCAATACCATGGTAATTTAAGTCCTTTGGCTTTTGCAAATGGAAGTTGAAGCTCCAGATTGTGGTGAATTTAATTCTATATAAACTTAAGATGGGGGCTTGAGGTAGTGTACCATGCTGTTTATTTTGGTTATTTTGATGTTTTTACTTACATTTGTATTTTAAATTGTGAGAATGGTTTCAGTTTGGTGAAATGGTAGTCTTAGATGCAAAATAGTGCAGTAGGTAGCTCTATTTTGTTTGTTGCTATGGATCTTACCTTTTGGACGAATGGCCTCGGACAGATCTTGCAATCTCTTGTTCTTCTACTAATTTTGTTTATTGATTGAGAGGTAGATTATATTCCATAGAACCAGGATAGCCCAGTTGGCTAGATTACAGAGGTCGGAGGAATACAGCAAAGGGATGGGGGCAATTAACACAAAGTTTTCGCGGGTATCAACTCTGTTAATATTCTTTCAAAACCATCATCTTTGATGATCCCCATTTTTGCAGGAACCTTTCAATAACACATATGTTTCTGGATCCATTGCTACTGTCATTCTCTTGGTAGATGGTCAAATTTTAGTTGCTAGCGTTGGTAATTCAAAAGCAATCCTGTGCTCAGACAAAATTAAGAACGCTTTTGGAAATGAAGGTCTGATTATTCCTGCTCTTATCAGGTTCCTCGGTGGTTGGACTTACGTTCACTAGGCACTGCTAGATTGAAACACTACACTTCTCTTTCTTATTTCCTATGACAACTAACATCCATTCCTGTAACGGGAATCGCCAATGACAGGTACTACAACTATGGTGCTTGAAGCAGAAGAGCTAACGAGAGATCGTCATCCAGACAGATTATGAGAGAGCCCGAATAGAAGCTGCTGGTGGGTTCGTACATTTGTGTAATGTGTCAAGTGTCAATGGCATATTAACTATATCTCGCTCTATTGGCTATGTCTACTTTAGTCCGCTCCTCCTTGGTACATTGTAGTGATGTGAATTGTGTAATCTTCAAACATTATTGGTTTGCTCTGTGTGAAATTAAAGACAAGGATGACGCATTTTATCTTGATTTCTCCTTTCATTTATAGATATGGAGTTAGTCCTATGCCTGAAGTGATAGATTGGCGACATTTGACTGCCAAAGATAGCTATTTGGTACTAGTAGCATCTGATAGCATCTTCGAAAGTTTGAGCCCACAAAATGTTTGCGATCTCTTACATGATGCAAGTGTTCCAAGTCAATGAGATGTCAAAAAGCTCATTATCATCCTCTTCGTCATTGGCTGACTGCGTTTTAAAGAAGTGTACGAGAAGGGAAGTGGGGACAAACTTGTCAGCCATTGTAATTCCACTCAATCTTACCGCTATTTCCTAAGAACCAGTTCACAGTGAGCTTTGAGGATCAACCATTTTAAGCTGTTGAATAGCAATGGCAGCTGATCGATATTGTCCGAGTTTATACCTAAGAGAGCACATTTTTCATTTGCTCTGGAACTCATTCAAGGCAGGTTTGGTAACTTTTCAAGGCTGATTTACATACAGTACTTGCTAGTTTTAGGTTTCTTAAATTTTTTCCTTCTCATCTTCTTGGCCTTATATGAGAAAGAATTGATCTTTTTTCCTCCAGTTTTTCCCGTTTAGCGTTTTTCGTCTTCTTCTTCTTATTTTGGTTTGAATAAAAGGAAGGGAAAGAAAGATCATGCTGCCAATCTCTAAAGCCATTTGTAGTTATACCCACCATGTAATGGTGCTTGGACCGATAACATGCCCGGTGCCATGTTTGCAATTTGAAAATGCATGTTAGTAAATTGCAGAAGATATCCGATCCAGCAGTTATTTAGATTTGTTGTGATAACCATACGAGATCAAAACACGATGGGAAACTAAGTACCCCTGCTAATTTAAATGTGAAGAAAAAGAAATGACTACGGGGTTGGTTTACTGGAAGATTGTCACGGGTCTAATTCAAATACTACCTCTGTTTCTAAATAAGTGTCTCATACTCTCTCTTACCTTTTTTCAAATCAAAAAATTAAGTGCTTCCATGTATCATTTTCGAATTTTTTCGCACCGAATTTAAGTACACGATGAATACTTTAATTCGGTGCAAAAATATTCAAAAAATAATACACGGAAGAACTTAATTTTTTTATTTGAAAAATGACAAGACTTTTCGTAGTGAATACTTATTTAGGAACGGAGGGAGTATGTAAAAGTATTAATAGTGAAATTTTATGAAATTGAGTAAGGACACGTGGCACCACGGGACCCTATGTGGGGTCCATCCCTGGTCTCGAGTCACAGTTATGTAGTGCACTGGGATATTTTAGCACGATACATTTTGTGAGTTCAATGACCAAATACATGGACCTCTTATAGTGTAATAAGGCACCACGTGGTTGTGCCCTCGGACTCCTACTCGTCTTTGACTCCTTGATAAGGCAAGTAAACAAACCATATTTGAACCTAAACTCATATCCAAAAGTTAAATGCCCATTCAAGATCGATTTATTAATACTACAAAACTAAGCATGAACAATAGTAAAAACTTGTCAACGCATGTGCAAATGTGCATTGAAATTTTACTTTCTTAGTAGCATTCAGTGAGTTGTATTCCACACTTATAAACTGATGCTTAGCAAAATTCTAGTGTTAAAAGGAGGTCAAAGTCATGATTTCATTAGGGTCGCTTTATTGGGCAATTTCATAAAAATTGTGAGGTCAAATTCACATAATGCGATAAATACTATTTTATCCGATCAATAGAAAAATATGAAAGTGAATGGGGTCGAAAGACCCTATGTAACTCTGCCTTTGGGTCCATGCATTGGATTAAGTATTTGGACAAAGAAAAGAAAATGAAATCCGAATCCTCCATCTGAATACCCTATACTGTAATATATGATAACTACAATTCCACATGCATATTCATGATCTGGTATGATTACAACTCCTGAGATTCCAGAAAGATCAACTCAATAACAGTAGGGAAAAAAAAAAGGATTTTACCCTATTACCCCCTCAGGACATACTTCTTTTATCCCGAGGGCATGAGATAACAAGAAAAGTTAAATCAGCGACAAGGCTCCAATTTTTCCATTTTCTTACTTCGATGCCCAGGCGCTCTCACTTGTCAGCCACACTTATAAACCGATACTTAGCAAAATTCTAGTGTTAAAAGGAGGTCAAAGTCATGATTTCATTAGGGTTGCTTTATGCTAGGGCAATTTCGTAAGAATTGTGAGGTCAAATTCACATAATGAGATAAATAGGAAAATATGGAAGTGAATGGGGTTGAGTGACCCTATGTAACTCCGCCTTTGGGTCAATGTACTGGATCAAGTATTTAGACAAAGAAAAGAAAATGAAATCCAAATCCTCCATTTGAATACCCTATACTGTAATACTACTAGGTATGGGGTCACGTGCGTTGCACGTATTGTTTGTCCATTGATTAATGAAAGAAGTTCATTTAGGGTAAGAAGCAATGGCTTGGTATTATAGTAACAAAAGGCCCGCCGACTATGTTTGCCTACAGAATTCACATCGCAAAAGTTTGTCCATGACTTAATCAAAATACATAAAGATCATGTCATGCCCATACGATGTACAAAAGACTGACCATGGAGGGATTCCGTGGACCGAGATAGCTATCCAAAACAGGGATAGAGCAAACAAAAGGCCTAACAAACACAGTTGCTTACATATTTTACAATGCAAAAGTTAGTTAATGCCTAGTGAGATTGTTAGGAAGCATTTGGATGGCCAAATGTTAATGCCAAAACCGTTTTTGATTGTGCCAAAACTCCAATGCATAAAATGTTTGTACTCATGTGCAATGTACATGCCTTTTCTGCATTAGAGTTTTGGCACAATCAAAAATAGTTTTGGCATTATCACTACCCTTTGGATGCTTCAGTCATTTTTCTTGGCCAGCAATGCTTCTTTTCCATGAGCTGCTTCAGCGTTTTTGATTTTGGCGGGTGAGTTGCTTCTATCGGGTTGCTTGGGGAAGTTCCGGCGTTATACGCTTCTTCTTGCTTTTTTTGTTGGGATATTTGGAGCTATGAGGAGATGGACTTCAGATGTGCCCTGGTCTATTAGCATTGGTGTATCAGAGAATGGCTTAATATTGAACTTGCATTGACTGATTCCGCCATAATCGTACAGCTGGGCCTTTAGATTCTTGCTGCATTCCCTTGGTGTGGATAATTTTTGCATCATTTTCACCGAAAGTTCCCCATCATTTTTGTATTAGTTGATAGAATTTTGACAGTTGAAACAAAGGGAAAGAAATTGTCTTACATTCACAGTATTCTCCATCGTCTTCTCCAGTAATCTGAAATTGGGGTTCTGCAATTTCAGTAAACACTGTTGCCTCAATTGATCCTGTTGGATTTGTGATCAGAACTTCAAATTTGGTCCTGCATTGTGAAAATTGTTTTGTGCCATACCTTGTTATAATGCATGTAGAAGACTTACTTTGGAAATGCCTGCACTTCCTCTGTGCAGTAATTGCACCAGAACTCTCCATCTCCAAAAGCATCTGTTGCTTTTCTACACTTGGAGCAAGCCAGGTAGAAATTTTTTTGATTGAAGTTTGTGACTCGAAGACGAACAGTAGCCTGAACAGTGGGTACTGAATCTGGAAGAAAAATTAGTTTGAAATAAAAATCTGTTCTTAATATGCAAAATATAAGTTGCTGTGGAAGTAAGGTTGGTACCTTGTCAACTGTTGTTGGGAGGTTGGCAATCTTAAGTTTTTCTTCATCCTTCGGCTCGTGGTATCTAACGATTGTTTTTTTTGTTGGTGATTCAAGTGACACATCCTTGATTTTTTTAGCATTTGCAGAACACCTGAGATGTTAAGAATGAGAATAAAGGAATGAACAGGAAGTATACACTGGGATGAAAGAGCACCAGTTTGAATGCTAGCTTCTAAGAGCAGAAGTTTTTAGACAACAGTTGGCAAAAGGCTGTTTGGAAATCAATGGCAATGTGTTGGCCTCTTGAAGAAAAAATGACTATGTAACATGCATGCAAAAATTTGGACAGCAATTTTTTATAAGACAATGAGAGCATGCACTGAACATGGGAGATGCAGAGGAAGTTGGTGAAATAGCTGCACGCACAATTTACACTCACTGAACCCATTATCAGAATTACATGAATGATGGACTCAGAGGCAGAAATGAATTTGTAAAGTTCCAACCTATTCAGCTATGGCTATAACATGAAGGTAGAGGAATCTGACTTTTCTAAAAGCATAAGTTTTTAGAGAACAGTGGGTAAAAGGCTGCCCGAAAATGCATGGTAATATCTGAGCCTCTTGAAGAAAAGATGACCTCGTTTATAAATACATTCAACCACCACCACCAAGGAGATCCACAAACAGTTTTGAAATCAATTACCAAAAGATCGCCATTTTCTTCGACAGGTAACGATGGTGGAACTTCCTCCTCCTGCTGTGGCCCAGGTTGTTGGGTATCTACCAGTGGTTCTTTGTCTTCCACTTCTTCAACCTTCTTTTCAACCTTGTCAGGGGCAGGTTCTGCAGCCTGCTCTGGTTCTCGACTTGTCTCTCGATATTCCTATTGTAAAGTGTAAACTAAATGGAATCAACACAAATTTGTGATTGATACAAACCATGTCAATAATTTCCGGGTCATCTATTTTCAGGTGCATTTTTAAACGCTAGACATCAAAGAATAGAGACGTCAAAAGAAGAATAACCCAAAAATAACACATGTTGTCTTAGAATGGCACAAAATTAATACATGCAAGAGATGTATCCTTTGAGATCATAATCAACACTAAACAATATTATGGCTACAAACTAACACCTTCACTTGGTGAGCAATATATGGATCAATCAAGGGAAAATCTTTTTCCACCACACTGTTCGCTGTGACATATATTAAAATCCCATGTATCAGCAATTTCCTTAAGTGCAATAGAGAAACCCGTAGAAATCTTATTGGCACCTAGATATATCATTTATATACATATGCCAGAACTTATATGCATAAAACTTGTATCATAAAACTTAGGAGGAATAGCCATCCAAGATAAATGCTAAGCTAATTCAAGTTCCACCATACGAGAACTGAGAGCATACCAGAGCCAGGGCATACTGTACAAGATAATTGTGGTAAGCTGCTCCTTCCGGCTGCAAAAACAGAGATAAATTAACCAATAATGAGGCCGAAC
This sequence comes from Gaultheria prostrata, assembly GCA_036023075.1. NCBI lineage: Eukaryota > Viridiplantae > Streptophyta > Magnoliopsida > Ericales > Ericaceae > Gaultheria > Gaultheria prostrata. Next base: position 50,376 of record JAXBDA010000129.1, on the reverse strand, counting down.
AAGGCTACTAATTAACAAAAAACACTTCGAAATTCAGGAAACCATTACCTGGCAACCCATTAAGCGGAACAAAAGATGCTGCAATGCTGGTAGCTGCTCGAACAACTCTTCGCTACTCAATAGTCGTGTTCTACTACCCAATGTCTTTTCGTAGCAAGTGGGCAATCTCCCAAATTTTCCCGTACTCCAAATTCCAATTTAACAACAAAAGTGCGGAAGCTATTTGATTTAACAAAAGAAGTGAAAATGCAAAAGCCCTAGAGGTCCAAACGGCAGGTCCCAATACTGCATCGGAGTCCACTACTATGATGCACAAATAACCTGAAAAAAATGTGGAGTAAATCCGTCAGCTGAAAGCTCAACGAGTAGTTAACCATGCTATGGGTTAAGAATACAACGTGGCATACGTATAACCGAACGATAAGCGAGAGCTCCAAAGAAATGGTTTCAAATAACAAAGGTCGGTGGCTCAACAAGTAGTATCAAAGAGATGAATATCTAAGTAACGACTAACAAGAACCACATAACAAGTGAAATTAAGTAATTCCGCAAAGTTGTTAAGATCCTAATGTCCCATAAGCTCTTGAGTACCCTCCCCTCGTAAGCTAGTTTTCAAAGGTGAGTTCTACCCATGAGTTTGTATCATTAAAGGCAGAGTAAAAGCAAGCCTGAAAATGCAAAAGAAAAAAAAAAGTATTTGTGTACGAAGTTAACCTGCATCCTCTCGGTCAACCAAGTCTGCAAGAGTGCCTCCACTCGCCCATATCCTGTCTACGACACCAAGAACCCTTTTATTTACTCTCCATTTGGTATTGCCAAGGGTATTAAGGACCTGGCAACAATAAAAAGCATTGGTGAGACAGCAAAATTAAGAAATCCAACTCCAACATCTCAACATGACAAACTGATTATACTAGCTCCCTAATTCTACTGGACACGAAAAATGATCATCATCGGTACTCAACTACAACAAACATGGAAGAACATATATGCTCAAAAACAGATTCTAATTGCTTCTTTGGCGTCCTTTTCACTGCATCACATTGCTGTTTTACTCCATGAGTGCGCATCATGTACGATGGTAAGAACATATATGCTCCTCTGTCATACCTACTCAAATCAAGAAAATTAAATCTAGACCAGTCAACAACAGTCTCACCATACACTCCTGTACAGATAAGAGCGAGCGAGAGGTTTGTCTCCGCCTAAGATACTTGGGCAGTATATTGAACATCTTAGCAGCTGCACTTATTAAGTACTGCCACTTCATAGCTCAAATGCATAATTTTTCTTTTTATGCTCACGCATTCTATATCATCCAGGAGGAAAAAGAACACAAAAAGACAATACCCAGTCTTTTAACCAGACCAAAAACCAAATATATATGGTGGAAACAAATTACAACATCCAAGAGAAAGTACGGAATACCATACCCTGTTCAGTTTACCGGAGGTACCAACATTGGCATGTATGGAATCACCATGTGCCTAGCCCGGTGGAAAACAGAGATTAGAGGTATAAGGCAGGAAAAATATTTAATGAAATAACTGTGGCATTCTAAAAAATATGACAACTTTTTCAGCGCAGGAAAATGTGCTAGGAAATTGATGTATTGCAAGAACTACATGAGATACTCACAATTCTTTCAAGGCCTTAGCGAGCTAAAGGATCACACTCAACAACTCCATATCTTCTGATATGAAATTTACTCACTGTGTTTCCTTTGTGAGAGTTTTCAGTGACTGGATAAACGCAGGCCGTATATCAGGTGGACCATCTCCTAATTGCTCGACTGGAGGTTGTATGTAGGCGGATTCCATCAACAACTGAATCAAATGGCAACCAACCTGGAACGCACTGTAACTGGGATAAAACATCCTGACTATTACCATTGCTAGTACTTAACAGTGACAACTGACAATGACAACCTGGAATTACATTTCAGCTGTAAAGTGAACAAACCTTGACTTGAGCATCTTGGCCCCAAGGTTTAAAGATCGTCATGTTCTTTCACTATTGCCCTAACTTGCTGCACTTTTTGTTTTTTCATCAAGATGTTAACCTTTTTCCTTAACTTCTGTTCATCTTTAACAATAGGATCAGATTCTTCTACAGGATTCATGTTCATGTTCAATGTGTTCTTTTTCTTTGTCCTCTCCAAAAACCGGTATATCCTAGCCTGGTACACAAAGAAGGTAATAATCCTGGGACCAATTCCACAGTCCACTTGCGTATTATTTTGGACATTAGAGCCAAGAGACCAATAGATAACCGAGATGGGTCACCTTAATTACATTGTGTAGTAAGGTGCCTCTCAAATATGACAATGGTAGCTATATGAAATTCCTACTATTTACAACACACAATAGTTGCGAACTTCACGTCCATCAAAAGAACAAAGGGCAATCGATGAAAATAACTAAACAAGAACATACATTTTTCAAACAAAATAGTTTACCTGGTAGCAATTACATCTGCCGGCTTCTCCCCTGTAACAAGGTTCACTGAGAAGCAGACATGTTGAGTAGGGAGAACGGAGTCAAACCACCACCATCCTCTCCTTAGTACACCGACCCTCCGCCGTCTGCCGCCCCTGTTGCCGCCTCATCTTTCCCTCCCTTCCTCTCTCTCAATTTTCCTATGACACTCACTATTCACGCTTTTGGTGAGGATGAAGACGGAAGGGTTGGATTTTAAGGAGGGGTTTTTTCTGGGAAAAAAAGAAAGAAATTCCACGTCATGACACAGGTTGAACCTGTGTCATGTCTTCCTAAACGACTTCGTTTCTATCTAATATTTACAAGGATTTTAAGGGGGGGTTTTCTGGGAAAAAGAAAGAAAGAAATTTCATGTCATGACACAAGTTGACCCTGTGTCATGTCTTCCTAAACGACTTCGTTTCAATCTAATATTTACAAGGATTTTAAAGGGGGGTTTTCTGGGAAAAAGAAAAAAAAGAAATTCCACATCATGACAATCTTCCTAAACGACTTCGTTTCACTCTAATATTTACAAGGATTTTAAGGAGGGGTTTTTTCTAGAAAAAAAAAAAAGAAATTCCACGTCATGACATAGGTTGAACCTATGTCATGTCCTCCTAAATGACTTTGTTCCAATCTAATATTTACAAGATGATTTCTACTTATATCGACCACTATTTAATGATCCGAGACATTCTTCTTATAAAAATTATTATAGAACATATAATGTATGAATATTTTATAAATTAAGTACATTTTAGTACTTAATCTAAATTAACTTTGATTTCTTAAAATGAATTTGGATACTTTGAAACATATCCCTTACACATCAACAACTTAGAGGATTTTAAGTACACTTTCTATATCCATAGGAGTGATATTTTAATAATCTACGATATTCATATTGTAGAATACAGAAAAATACAAATCATGTAAAAGTTTCATATTAATTAGATATCGATTAGTACTTGATCTGGATGAATTTATATTTCTTAAAATAGGTTTTGCTCTACTGAATCAAAATCATAAAACCGGTTCCAACCTAGTCTCGTGTTTCCCTTGACGTCGTCGACGGTGAAACGAAAAATTCGTCGGAGTAGGATAAAATTGCAAAGCTCTTCAAAACTCTCTCTCTCTCTCTCTCTCTCTCTCTCTCTGTCTCCAACAATGGCATCGACGAGTACCTTCGCTGCTCTGATTTCGAGTGAGTGTGCCCATTCGTGGATTTGAAGCCCCAAGTGAATTTTTGAAGGGGAAAGTAAAATTGACTTTCGAATTTTAACTGAGAAGAGGAGATCAGAAGAGTAGCTTCTTTATTTTCTCTTCATTAGTTGCAAGGAAGCATGTTTCATTGCTACAAGTTACATTTCGATTTTTCATTGATTTCAACTTTTCCTTGCTCTTTACAGACAAAATGAAAAGCACAAATCCAGGCAGTATGGGGATTTCATCGTGGTCTTCTTGTCAAAAGCTCGGGCATAGTCATAGATCTCTTCGCATTTGTGCTCTGTTTGGAGGGGAAAAGGAAAATAATGAGAAGGGTGATGATGCGCCTTCACAGGTTGAGTTGATTTTCTGTTGCAGCTGTGACCTACCTGTCTCTGTCCATTTCACTTTGTTCATAAAGGGAACAATCAACTGTGTCTCTTACATTGATAGTGTTACTAGATACCATGAAAAGTACTACTAAGATAACCGTTGGATCAATTGCCTAAAGATGGTTAGAAAGAATACATGAAAAGTATTCCCGAAAGTGTCCAGGAAATGAGAACGAATGGCTCGGATTTACGTACTCATGAATCTAATCCATTCATTCCCGGCATAAGAATAGCTGATGTGGTTTCATTAACAGATAATAAACAACAAAAACTAAAATAAAATTCAATAAAATATAGTATTTTTGACATATCTAACCGTAGGATGATAAAATCCGACTATAGTATTTATTTTTGAATATCTTATTAGGTGTGATGACAAATACGAAATTAAAATAAAATTGAATAAGACACTATATATCTTCTTCGACGCAACTTACCATGTATATTTGGTATTTCGATAGATCCAGCTGATCAAATATTGTTGGGGATGTGTATTTTTCAAAGCATCCCTTGCCCTTTTGTCTTACATTGGCTATACAAAACTCTTGAGCTCTTTATATGTGTGGAAGCCTGGTGGACTATTGAATGTGGCTAGACGTAAAGAGAGGTCTCGCGCCCAAGGTAATTTGAAAAACCCGATCCGGAAACCAACTAACCGGGTGCGTGTTGCGAACTTCGTGCATAGGGGGGCTACAAATCCCCGAATTTGAAGCCTCGCCACACATATTTACAAAAGTTTTTAGTTTTTTAAGTTGTTTTCCGCTACACATTCTCACACTGTGCTCCATTCTTATGGCCATCGCTCGTCGCCAGTGCCCTTAGGCCCTTTTTTCTTAGGCGGTACCATATTTCTTCGTGTTTTGCGGATCACTAATTGTATTCTGCTCTGTAGGCTAAAGTTCGGTCGTGACAACTGTGTTTCGCTAGGCCTTCGTCCGTCGCCGGCGTCTTTCCCACATTGTAATGGCAATAACATAGTTGGCATGAAATTTTCTATCTATACATCTAAATAAAATAAAAATAAAATAGCAATGCCATCTTAATTTTGGTGCAAAAATTAAAGATACCACGTTTTGGTGCAAAAAATAACAATACCATCACCATACTATACAAAGTAAGCTTTCTCCTTGTTTGTGGCCGTGTGGGGATATGATAGTGGTCCATTGTGGAAGGGGAAATTAACGGAGACGAGAACTGTGGGGTTTTGCAATGTCACTGACTTGATTACGTAGTGGAAAAATATAATATTTTCTTCTAAGTAAATTTTAGATTGGTTTTGTGGACTACTTTTGACGGTGAAATGATCCTTTTTGGAGTCTATCAAAAAGACATGTTTCGCTGACCAAGGAAGGAATGGTAATTCTAACTGGGCTCGCCCGGCCATCCGACCTGGGACTCTCTGGTTATTTCGCTTTTCAAAAGGAACCCACGTAGAAAAAAAATATTATATATGTTCTTATGAAGACACGTTTTACGAGAAGGAACTTGTTCTTGAAACACGTTTTACAGATTGAGCTGAATTTTGTCAACATCTCCTAAAAATGAATATGAACCAAATGAACAATTTTAATTATCGTAATAATATACAGAATAAGCATACCATCGCGAGGATGAACAAAATTTGCTCTCTTGGTGGACACGACGTTAAGGGATAGCAAGCCAACTTGTACATTACTTATATCCTCCTCCGGAGACTTATAAAAGAGAGCATTTTGCCAATTTTGCCCTCCGATTGGAAATTGCCCTGTTGGTTTTCTTGTAATTCTGCCACAATGCTATGCCCTTTTGGTCTTTTGGCTATGTATGGCTAAATTACGCATTTGAGTCCCTGGAGGTTGTTGCTTTATGCATTTGAGTCCCTAGAGTTTTGTTGGTTACGCATTTGAGTCCCTAAAATCTGAATTAAAATACACGGGCATAAAACTCGTGCTAGGCACGAGACCTTGAACCTAGTGGGTCCTACAAGCCGTGACACAAGGCAATTAAAGTAATAATTCCAATCAATTTGAAGATTAATAAGGCTATCTCACCCTTGGAGGGTGGCCGTGACGAACGAGTTTTCAGTGCTGACAGGTACCACGTGGTACTCAGGTGTGCATATCCGGTCATCCATTTCGGTTTTGGACGGTTCGGATTTGAAGAGAGAAAAGGAAAGAGGGTTTTAATCTAGGCCGTCCAATACACTTTTGGACCGCCCAAACATAGCTTCAACCGAAATGTATCAAGGACATAACTACATGAAAGGCGGCACTACCGTATTCAATTCATCCATTCCACGCTTAGCCCTAACCACATCATGGACGCAACTACATGAAGGGCGGTGCTAAGTGGCAATACCGTTTCCAATTCCATTAATTCAAATTTATCCATTGTCATTCTCATCTCGTTTCTCGTGTCAATATCGTATCGTGTCGTGAGTATGCAACATGTCTCAAAAACTCTTTTCGTATAAAATGCAACTTTTTCGTAAAACATGTTTCAAAACAAACTTTTTTGTAATCATACCCTCGCCAAGAGTGAACAAAACGAGGGTGAACAAAATTGCAATCGTCCACAAAGGGCTCATTGAATTGCCAGGAAAGAAATGCAGGATTAGGATTAATTAGAGAGAACAAAAGATTCCACATGTTTTCTATTATTTCAGTCTTGTGTTTGGTGCATCAAGGATTAAACCAGGAATTGGACAAGGTAGGACTACTTTGTCCTACCTTGTCCAATTAGTATCCCATATGTCAGATTTATTTCACCTGTACGCCAAATAAAACACAACCATCCAAATGTCCATTAACCAAAATTTGGTGCATACATCAGTTTTTTCAAACTAAAAAACAAACACAATTATTAATCTGCCATATATGTGCCATGTGATTTAGTGTTATTATCATCCAAAACATGTTTAGACGGTTCGGATGCACCGACGAGTATTACGTGTCGGCACACAAAATTGTCCCTAATTATAGGTTAGACCTTGTCAAACTGTTGAACAAAACTGCCCTCCATAAAGTACTCTCAACCCTTAATTAATGTGGTCATACATTCCTACGTACCACAAAACAGGGCAACCCTAATCCCATGCAAAACCACACACCTTAAAACCACCACACCTCCAAAAATAGCCCTAATCCTACCTATAAAAATCGTCACCACCCTTTCCATTTTCCTTCAGGTCTGCATCAAGCATTAGAGCTACATCTTCCTTCATCTCCAAGGCGGGTTTCAGTGAATAAAATCTCACTTTTGCCCACCAAATAAATTCACCATGGACATGAAGAAGATCGCTTGTGCCGCTCTCATCACTGCCGCCGCAATGGGCGGGGCCTTTGCTCAGGTCTCGGCTCCCGCACCGGGACCTGCCAGCGATGCCGCCTCCGCCTTGCCGGTGGTTGGTTTCGTTGGAGCATCGATTTTTTCGTTTGTTGCTTTGGTCTTGAACTAAGATGTCAAAATGTACAAGGGAAGGGAAATACATGCATCTGGCCTGAAGAAGAAAAAGAATGGAGAAAAGTGAGTACGGGATTTTTGTTTTAATTGCCGGTTGGTGGTTAAAGTTTTTGATGGTACTTGATCTCTTCGTTTTGTATATTTATTTTGGTCTTGTTTGAGTTCCTTTGTAACAAACTGCAATAAAATAAGCCTTGTTTTGTTACTGCGTTATTCTTGCTTTCTCTCGAGTCTCTCCTAAATTTATACTTACGGGAGTCACGTCTGTCTAGACGGGATTGCACTTTTCATCAAAGTACATGTGAGGGTGCGATAGTGATAAAAGTAATCCCATTAAGGGCTTCTAGAGATCAAGTCCCTGCCCCGGTACATTCTGCCCTGTTTCATAACTCTTTTCTCTGGTGCGCCAAGGGTCGACAACCAGTCGAACACAAGCACATCCACGCATACGTACGTTAAGTTCTAAACTTCTACGTCGTTCACCAAGAAACGGTTACAGCCATGGGGGCATCGGATACAACAATCACTCAAAACTCTCAGCCTCACAATCCTCTATGTGTGACGTGAATCAACATTACTTGTGGGAGGCTGAAGGTTGGGGAGAGATACTGAAGGAAATCCCTTTGTCACCTGAATTTGGCACAAAAAATATGAACTTGGGCGCAAAAGAAGAGCCAATCAATATAAGAGTGTGTATGCTTATCCTTCGTGAATTGACGCTGACGAACATACTTCTCATAAATGTCTAAGGTGTTTCATACTACTCACCAACAACTATTACTCTAGGGAAATCCTTCCATGTGATTGAAGCATACATTACAACTTACAGCAAATATGGAACAAGTCAAATGTGGTTTCCATATCACAATAGAGCTACAGAATAATTTGTGTTCTTGCCCTTTGATCAGTTACTGCAAACTTCCAATTTCTATATATCCTTTACTGGAATAAAATCTTATTTAGGACAAATGATACGAATACAATACCTCACAGCATACAAGAGCAACTAATTAGACTGGCATACATGGTTTGCTCTTTGAAATTCAGCATTTAGCTACCACATTTCATAAAATACTAATTGTCCAATGAAAGCAAAACACACAAGGAACAAGACTTACAGGTACAGTTCTCCCGAATGTTGACTTGGCTCCCCAGGTCGATTCTACTTAGCTCCACATCGTGAATAGCTGTCCAACCAGGTTCATAAGTTTCTACAAATCCAATCTTTGCCTTGTTAGGCAAATCATGAGGATGAACAAATGGCACTCCTGGTGGCCACCCAATTTCCAACCTTAAGTTGGCACATGGGCTATCTAGTTTGCGAATATGATTCTCACACTCCTTCAGGGTTCAGAACCTCAGTTTTATGAGTTCTAGTTAGCAATGTCCTGAACACTCTCCTTTAAAACTCTTTGTGCCTCTACCGCAATCTCTTTGATGGCGGCAGAGGTTTGCATCTCGCAGTACTATTCTGCCTCCTCAACGATGGCTTCATAGATCCTGTATGAGCATGTCATCGATCCAAGGACCTGTAATTACAAGCTTCTTACTAAGATCTTATCAACACATTACACAAACAAAACAAAAAAAAGAAATAACATCAATCCAATATCTCTATTCAAAAACACCGAAGGTGCACCACTGCAACAATCTATGTAGCACAGGCACGGACACGGATACGGACACAAACACGGATACGGATACGGACACAAACACGGATATGGACACGGACACGGCAATTTTGAAAAAGGGACATGGACACGGCGGGGGACACGGCAATATATATATTAATATACATATAAATATTTAAAAAAATACAATTTTAAAGATTAAAAAAATACAATTTGACACCTGGAAAATTAAAAAATTACAGATTGACCCCAAAAAAATTCAAAAAAATTACAGTTTGACCCCGGCCGTGTCCCCCACATGTCCCCCCCGTGTCCCCTACAAAAAATTCAAATTTTTTTGGGGACACGCCACGTGGCGTGACCCATACGTATCCCGCCGTGTCCCCGTGTCCGATACGCCGATACGGCGACCTTTAGAAGTGTCGGTGCTACATAGGCAACAATGCACCAATTAATCCTTTCTTGAAAAGAACATATGCCATTTTAAGATAGGCTCTGGTACATAAATACCCTTCTCTTTTTGGCCTAAACTTTATTTTCCCCGTGTGTGGGTTGCCCAGGGAAGGAGGGGCATGGCATTGTGACTACTTCCCCAGACAGCCACACCCAACCATGCACACTGCAGAACACAAAAACTCCCGAAGATTTTCTTCCTCTTACTTTAAAAAACGTAAATATTTTTGAATGTCAACTTCATGATATTAAATTTCAAGTTACAAATTAAAACCAACCTCTCAAATTTTAGTCTATTACAACTTGAGAAACCATCCTCTCAAATTTTAGTCCATTATGACTTGAGAACTTCAAGCAAATTACAGAATAGTTTATGCTTTTATACCTCTAGTAAAGTTCAACATCTTTCATATTCATTGCCCGCATAATGGAAATACCCGAGTAATAAAATAAGGATTAGAATGCTCTTTACCTTCTTAGGCTGCAGGAAAATTGAAACTTGGGAAATTGTTCCTGTGAAAGAGTTGATCAGTTGGGTCTGATCTCTGCATAAAGTCATCTACTGGCAGTGGAAGCTGAAATTGAGATTCAACTCCATGACCGGCAGCTCTCATTTCTGAACAATTAAGAATTTTCATCGATTTAGGCGTTAGTTTGAAGGCCAGAGAACACTGTCCCAAACATGTTACCCTGTAGGTTACCAATCTCTGTCCTCATCAATGCAGGACTTATATAGCCTACAGTTGCCTGATACAGAACAAGTCCAGGGCAAACAATTATTCTTGCAGACCAAGATCACCATCTACAAGGCCCACCGACCATGAAAGTCTGTTATATATAGCACCGCCTTATCTGACTTGACAAGAGATGAGGCTTTTATCAACTTGATGCTCGTGCTCAGAAGACATAACTAACTGGCCATCCCCTTGGGATGTTAAATTATGGGGCTGAGCTCCCTGAAACGAAGGCCTTGCGTGGCAGCATACCGACAGGACTGAAGAAGAAATTTCCGTATTTCTCAGGGGAACATTATAGAGTATTTCAGTAAATGGAAAACTACGCAGATTTAAAAAGAAGCTTATCGCATCCAGTATGTCAAACCAGAAGGTGAAAATTCCATTTCATTATCAGGCTCCGGTGGAGTAAGGCCTGGTCTGAAATAATAAGTTCTGCCACAGTTGGGGATGCACATAATAACCAGAGATCTTGCACCACTCGCGGGAGTCATTTATTTGAATCATATCTGCAAAAGGGTATGATGGTCTTTGATGGAAGTATAGACTAGCAGATTCAAGAGAAGCCCTCAAAAGAGCTGCATCCGCTGGGCACAGTTGAATGATACCAACAGAATATTAAGCTAATTGTGACAAAGTGGAAACTGATAATTTGTACAAATCAGATGGAAGGCCTCAGAAGGTATCAGATCACTGAGCTTCACACAGGCCAAAGATGGCAGGTCATTGCCTGCCATGGAAGCCCTTTTTATGAGAAGAAAATTGCTACATAAACCAAAAGGACGATAACTTAATGGCTGCATAGAAGGCGGGGAAAATCAAAGGAAACATAATAAGGTTCCGTTTTGCCAGACAGATTTCAAATGTAATGATTTACCGTTCAGTTTCAACACAAGATAAGAGGTTTAGATATTGAGTTCGAATGTAAGTGAAACTAAAGTTGAAGGTCGATTAGAAGTAAAATACATTGGGAATTTTGCGATATTTGTGTAACTACATGCATAAACATTCGAAGGATTTCAAATCACGCACATTAAATAGTCTTCTCAAATACATCATGAGAAAACTCCCAAGTTCAATGTTGTGATCATAATCCACATTTATCCAAACGGGGTGTTCGGAATTAGAATTTGCCAAGTGTCATATCAGGAAATCAACAATTCAACAAACTTCGGCAACAAACTAGATCAAATTCTACCATACCTGCTGTCAGAGAAATCACAAGTAGGCAGATGATAGTTTCAAAACATTTGTAACTCACCCAGTTCTCTTTACAGTTTTCTAGTCCATCAACTCGTCGAAATCACCAAAAAGCCGACAACGAAAGACATGAAAATAGGTGCCAAAGGTTGCAATTCATTAAACCCAAAAAGAAAAAAAATTAGTCAGATAAGAACACACAGAGGTTCGTACAGCTACACATTTGGCATATGTATGTTTCTGTAAAGAGAGGTGATGAACTGACCTTCAACCAAACGTAATCGCCGACGGAAATCAACTGATTATTCTGCTACGACAATTAATTCCGATGATTCAGAGAGAGAGAGAGATTTTGTCGGTGAAGAATTAAGGAGGGTTTTGTGTAAATATATTTTCCACGTCATGACACAGGTTGAACCTGTGTCATGACCCCAAAAACCATGTCGTTTAAGATATTTTAGTTTTAAGAAGGGTTTTTTTAAATATATTTTCCATGTCATGACCCCAAAAACCACATTGTTCAAGATATTTTAGTTTTAAGAAATTTTGGTTACTACACGGACGATTTCTACCTATATTGACCGTAATTTAATAATTCAAGACATTGATCTTGTAGAAATTACTATACTACATATGATGTTCGAATATCTCGTAAATAAAATACATATTAGTACTTAATCTAAATAAATTTTTATTTCTTAACATGGATACAGATACATTGAATCATATTTCATTTCATATCAACAACTCTTAGGGGACTTTAAGTACACTTTCTATCTCTCTCAGTAATATTTAAATGATCTAAGACATTCATTATTGTAGAACGCTAAAAAATACATACCATGTAAAAATTTCATATTAATTGAAAATGAATTGATACTTAATCTTAATGAATTTATGTTTCTTATAATAGGTTTGGATTTACTGAATCATACCTCCTCACCCACTTCATTTTCCGCCCTGGCGCTGCTATTCTCTCTGTGCTACTTGGGTCTGCGACGTCGCCGTTTGGCAAAATTTAATTTTTCCCTAAGGCGTAAGGTGATAAATTTAATTTTTTCCTAAGCTGTTTTGGCAAAACTAGTTTAACGGCTTGTGCGTTGCACGAGTGTGATGCCCGTGTGTATTTTGGTTTACAAACTCTAGGGACTCAAATGCGTAAGCAACAAACTCTAGGGACTCAAATTCGTAAAGCAACAAACTCCAGGGACTCAAAGCGTAATTTAGCCATACATAGCCAAAAGACCAAAAGGGCATAGCATTATGGCATAATTACAAGAAAACCAATGGGGCAATTTCCAATTGGAGGGCAAAATTGGCAACAAGTGGCAATTGACCAAACACCAAAATTGATTGGCCTCTCTTTTATAAGCCTCCATGGATGGATAATTGAACCAGTTTTTTTTTTCCACATTTGTTTGTTTCGATTCAATTTTTTTTTAATTATTGGTCATCTCACAAAAAGTACTCGAATAAGGTATGAAATTTCTAAAGTATGATCCTGAATTTTAAATGAAAAATGTGGACATTTGATCAACCATTTGCAGTCATTTGATCGAGTTGATTTCACTTGTCACCCAATTTTTTTTTTAAATAAGTGATCGTCTCGGAATTTTTTGTGCGGGGCGCAAAAATGAACCCCACGAACAATCTGTGCACCATCGGTACACCTTGATTGGTACCAATAGCAGGGCTAAACATTGCATATCCTTTAGAATTATTTACTTTCGTCAAACCAACCCACCCATAGAACCGAGCAATTTTTCAATACCGAGAGGGTACCACGTGGTATCCCCTCGGCGCATCGACGCCATCCATTTTGGCTTTGGATGGTTCCGGATTTGGAGAGAAGAAAATGAGAGAGAAAGAGAAGAGAGGGTATCTTAATCTCAGCCGTCCAATACACTATAGGACGGTTCGGATGCAACATTCGGATACCACGTGGCTCCGGTAGATACCCAAAAATTTTCCATAGAACCTATGCAAAGAGTCCCCCTAAAATAGGTCCCCCTCGCGAAAACGGAAGCAAATGAAAAAGATGAATTCATCTATATTTATTGGTGCATATACTCAGAGGTACATGGAGAAAAATGGATTCCTACAAGTCATAAATTAAGACCGTTGAAATTACGTTGCCTTCAATCATGTATTCAGCAATCAAACAACCTTCTAAGAGAGAACACATTCTTTTACTAAACACACTCGACAAAAAACACCCATGAATGAAAAGAAAAGAGAGTGAACATCCCAATTTTCTCAAAACATCAAGTTCCACCACCACCTCTGCGGTAGAGCTTTTGAATGTCACACACTGCATCCCGGGATCGAGACCATGAGACCATCCCAATTTTTTAACCATTTTTTAACCACCACCCATGAAAAGAAAAGAGACCATGAGACCATCCTGATTTTGTTGAAACATCAAATTCCAGCACCGCCACCAAATTTCTGCGCACTCATGAGGCTTTTGCTCAACCTAATTGCAGTTTCCCTAGAGGAAACCCCTTCTTCTCCAAACGGTTTCAGGCTTTCAGCACACCACAAAGCTCCTCGAACTTTTCCTGCTTGAGTAACTGCGCGCAAAGTCAAGCAGAGACTCCAGAGCATCAGCTCGTTGTAGACCAGGATTCTCCCACATGATCTTTCCATCGTCGCTGCCAACTACAGTTAGTGTACTCAACTGTGAAATGTTGCTTAACACAGAGTATGAGATATACAGTATTATAGGAGCAAATGGGATCACTAATCTGGTCACTATTAATTTGTTCCTACAGGAGTCACGTCTGTCTAGACGGGATTGTTTCCAGCAGAAAAGTGGAGCTCTCAGTAAAAGCATATCGTCACATTGCACTTTTCATCAAATACATGTGGGGGTGATAGTCATAAAAGTAATCCCATTAAGGCGAAAACGAATCGGACACAACCATGCACATCCACGCACAAATATACGAAGTTTTACGTGGTTCACCAAAGAAGCGATTACAGCCACAGGGGCATCGGATACTGCAATCACTCAAACTCTCAGCCTCACAATACTCTATACGTGAGGTGAATCACCATTACTTGTGGGAGGCTACTGGTTGTGGAGGGATACTGAAAGAAATCCCTTTCTCACCTGAATTCGGCTAAGAGAGCTAGGTTTGACATAAAGAGGTGAAACCAACTGTCCCACAGGCCACAAGGTCAACATTTTCTACTATAGTGCTATGAGTGATGTACAATAACAATGAAATCCAAATTAGAAGGCTTTGAATTTTCCTTTGATTCTCACCTTGGAATAAAAAGTGATTAAAAATGGATTTTTTCTAAACATAATCCCCCCCCCCCCACTTTTTAAAGAATTTAACGGTAAAAGACGTCCCATAACAGAAGATGGGTACAATTTGAGATGAAATGAGTAGAATTTAGTACTACAGGGAGCATGATTTTGTGCACCCTTTCCTTACTTCCTGACATGGTGGACATGCATTTAGAATGCATATAGAAGCCGGAAAAGCACCCCCAAATCCGGAAAAGCACCATTTCAGTGTACAGGGCCGAGAAACAATGACAATAATTTGAAGGGTAAACAATGATGGAACAGAGACTCCAATCAGTTTTACAATTCAGTTAAGTCATGGTAACAGTTTTTCATAAACGAATGATCTCGATAGAACACCAAGCAACTTCTCACCAACAACTATTAATCTAGGGAAATCCTTCAACGTGATTGAAGCTACATTACAACTTACAGCAAATATGGAACGAGTCAAATGTGGTTTCCAAACCACAATAGAGCTACAGTAACGAACATGGTAATAATTTGTGTTCTTGCCCTTCGATCAGTTACTGCACACTTCAAATTTCTATATATCGTTTACTGGAATAAAATTCTTATTTAGGACAAATGATACGAATACAAAACCTCACGGCATACAGAGCAACTAATTTGACTGGCACACTTGGTTTGCTCTTTGAAATTCAGCATGTAGCTACCATATTTCGTAAAATACTAAATGTCCGCTGAAAGCAAAAACACAAGCAACACGACTTACAGTTACAGTTCTCCCGAATGTTGACTTGGCTGCCCAGGGTTGATTAGACTTGGCTCCATATCGTGAGTAGCTGTCCAACCAGGTTCATAAGTTTCTAGAAATCCAATCTTTGCCTTGTTAGGCAAATCATGAGGATGAACAAATCACAAATGGCACTTCTGGTGGCCACCCAATTTCCAACCTTAAGTTGGCACATGGGCTATCGAGTGTGCAAATATGATTCTCACACTCCTTCAGGGTGCAGAACCTCAGTCTTATGCCCTTCTTGTCAGCAATGTCCCGAACGCTCTCCTTTAAAACTCTTTGTGCCTCTAGCCGCAATCCCTTTGATGGCGGGAGAGGTTTGCATCTCGCAATATTACTCTTCTGCCGCCTCAACGACGGCATCATTGGATCCTGTACGAGCATTTCATCGATCCAAGGACCTGTAAATTTCAAGCTTCTTACTAAGAGCTTATCAACACACTACTGACTACACAAACAAAACAAAAAAAGAAATAACATCAATCAAATATCTCTATTTAAAAACACCGAAGGTACAACATTGCAACAATGTACCAATTAATCCTTTCTTGAAAAGAACATATGCCATTTTAAGATAGGCTCTGGTACATAAATACCCTTCTCTCCCTTCTCTTTTTGGCCTAAACTTTATTTCCCCCATGTGTGGGTTGCCCAGGGAAGGAGGGGCATGGCATTGAGACTACTTCCCCAGACAGCCACACCCAACCACACACACTGCAGAGCACAAAAACTCCAGAAGATTTTCTTCCTCTTACTTTAAAAAACGTAATATTTGTGAATGTCGACTTCATGATATTAAAGGGCCAAGGGCCCTACAAGTTACAAATTAAAACCACCCTCCCAAATTTTAGTCGTCTATGACTTGAGAAACCATCGTCTCGAATTTTAGTCCATTATGACTTGAGAAACTTCAAGCAAATTACAGAATAGTTTATGCTTTCATCACATAATGGAAATTTCTGAATAATAAAATAAGTATTAGAATGCTCTTTACCTTCTTGGGCTGCAGGAAAATTGAAACTTGGGAAATCGTTCCTGTTAAAGAGTTGATCAGTTGGGTGTGATCTCTGCATAAAGTCATCTACTGGCAGTGGAAGCTGAAATTGAGGTTCAACTCCATGATCGGCAGCTCTTATTTCTGAACACTTAAGACTTGTCATCGATTTAGGCATAAGTTTGAAGGCCAGAGAACACTGTCCAAACATGTTACCCTGTAGGTTACCAATCTCTGTCCTCATCAATGCAGGACTTATATAGCCTACAGTTGGCTGATACAGAGCAAGACCAGGGCAAACAATTATTCTTGCGGACCAAGATCACCATCTACAAGGCACCACCGACCATGAAAGTCTGTTATATATATCCCTGCCTTATCTGACTTGACAAGAGATATGAGGCTTTTATCAACTTGATGCTCATGCTCATGCTCAGAAAACATAACTGGCCATCCTCTTGGGTTGTTAAATTATGGGGCTGAGCTCCCTGAAACGAAGGCCTTGCGTGGCAGCATACCGGCAGAACTAAAGAAGAAATTTCCGTATTTCTCAGGGGAACATTATAGAGTATTTCCGTAAATGGGGAGCTATGCAGATTTAAATAGAAGCTTATCGCATCCAGTATGTCTCTAGCAGCTTTCCCAAGCAGTGCAAATATGTCTGTCAAATCATAAATTTGGGGATCCACATAATAACCAGAGGGTCATGCACCACCCGTGGGAGTCATTTATTTGAATCATATCCGTAGAAGGGTATGATGGTCTTTGATGGAAGTATAGACAAGCAGATCGAAGAAAATCCCTCAAAAGAGCTCCATCCGCTGGGCATAGTTGAATGATAGCAGCAGAATATTGAGCTACGGATTGTGACAAAGTGGAAACTGATAACTTGTACAAATCAGATAGAAGGCATTCAGAAGGTATCAAAATCAGAATATCAGATAAATGAGCTTCACACGGGCCAAAGATGGCAGGTCATTGCCTGCCATGGAAGCCCTTTCGATAGTTCAACGTTATGAGAAACAAATCGCTACGTAAACCAAAAGGCCGATAACTTAATGGCTGCATAGAAGGTGGGGAAAACAGCATCAGTAACAGCATTAAAACCAGATGCCTACTAGAAGGACGTGATAATTAGAGGAAACATACAAGGATTTACCGTTCAATTTCAACACAAAATAAGAGGTTTAAATACTATAAGGGTTCGAAGGTAAGTGAAACTAAAGTTGAAGGTCGATTAGAAGTAAAATACATTGGTAAATTTGTGGTCTTTGTGTAACTAGAAGCATAAACATTCAAAGGATTTCACATTGCACACATTTCATAGTCTTCTCACAGACATCATGATAAAACTCCCAAGTTCAATGTTGTGATCGAAATCCACATATATCCAAATCGGGCGTTGGGAATTAGAATTTGCCAAGTCATATCAGGAAATCAACAATTCAACAAACTTCGGTAACGAACTAGATCGAATTCGTCCATACGTGCCATCAGGGAAAGCACAAGGAGGCAGATTATAGTTTCAAAAGTTGCTAATTTGAACCCATTTGTCTATCTCACTCATTTACAGTTTTCTAGTCAGATAGGCTATACATTTAGTTAAGAACACGCAGGTTCGAAACCAAATACTAACACGTCGAAATCATCAAAAAGCCGAAAATGAAAAACATGAAAACAGGTGCCAAAGGTTGCAATTCATTAAGCCAAACAAAAAAAAAAGTCAGATAAGCTACACATTTGGCATATACTTGGATATCGACATATGTATGTTCCTGTAAAGAGAGGTGATGAACTGACCTTAAGCCAAGCGTAATCGCCGACGGAAATCAACTGATTCTTCTGCTAGCACAATCATCGGAGTCTCTGATGATTCAGAGAGAGAGAGACGGAGATTTTGTCGATGAAGGAAAACGAATCCATCGGACCTCTGACAAAGAATTTAAGGAGAGTTTTTTCTATAAAAAAAATATATATTTTCTACGTCATGACACAGGTTGAACCTGTGTCATCAACCCAAGAACGACGGCGTCCGAAGATATTTTAGTTCTTAGAACTCTTGGACATTACAAGGACGATTTCTAACTATATCGACCGTTATTTTATGATCCGAGACGTTCTTCTTGTAAAAATTATTATAACACATATGATGTAAAAATATCTCGTAAATAAAATACATATTAGTACTTAATCTAAATGAATTTCTATTTCTTAAAATGGTTGTGGATACATTGAATCATATCCCCTTCTATATCAACAACTTTTAAGGGACTTTAAATACTTATCTATCCGAGTGATATTTAAATGATCTAAGTCATCCATATTGTAGATCAAAGAAAAATACAAATCATGTAAAATTTTCATATAAATTGAAAATGAATTAATACTTGATCTTAATAAATTTATATTTCTTAAAATAGGTTTGGATATACTGAATCATACATCCACACCCTCTTCTTTTTCTGCCCTGCCGGCTGCCTCTGCTACGGTGACGCGTGAATTAATCCTCATTCCTTTTTGTTTAGTGCAACACTGCAACCCAATGACTACATATAAATTATAATCCATGATGAATGTGATAAATTTAATTTTTTCCTATGACGTGTTTTGGCAAAATAATTGAACCAAATTATTTTTCTCTTCTTATATAGATTTTTATGAAGTGGTTCTTTTCACTTTAATTTTTTTTTTTTTTGGATAAATGGTTCATCGAAAAAGTTCAAAAAAGTATGATCCTGAAATCAAAATAAAAAAAATGTGTGCATTGGATCAACCATTTACAGACATCCAATTAGCTTATATAGATTTTTATGAAGTTGTTCCTTGAATAGGTTCCCCCTCGCAAAGATGAAAAAGATGAATTCATCTATATTTATTGGTGCATATACTCCGAGGTACATGGAACCGAGCAATTTTTCAATACCGAGAGGGTACCACGTGGTATCCCCTCGGCGCATCGACACCGTCCATTTTGGCTTTGGATGGTTCCGGATTTGGAGAGAAGAAAAGGAGAGAGAAAGAGAAGAGAGGGTATCTTAATCTCAGCCGTCCAATACACTATAAGACGGTTCGGATGCAACATTCAGATACCACGTGGCTCCGGTAGATACCCAAATTTTTTCCATAGAACCTATGCAAAGAGTCCCCCTAAAATAGGTCCCCCTCGCGAAAACGGAAGCAAATGAAAAAGATGAATTCATCTATATTTATTGGTGCATATACTCAGAGGTACATGGAGAAAAATGGATTCCTACAAATCATAAATTAAGACTGTTGAAATTACGTTGCCTCAATCATGTATTCAGCAATCAAACAACCTTTCTAAAAGAAAACACATTCTTTTACTAAACACACTTGACAAAAACACCCGTTTTTTAACCACCCCCCATGAAAAGAAAAGAGAATGACCATCCCAATTTCACGAAACATCAAGTTCCACCATCACCGGCAAATTTCTGTGCACTCATGAGGCTTTTGGTCAACCAAATTGCAGTTTCCCTAGACGAAACCCCTTCTTCTCCGAAGGGTTTCAGCACACCACAAAGCTCCTCGAACTTTTCCTGCTTGAGTAACCGCGCACAAAGCTCAAGCAGAGACTCCAGAGCCTCAGCTCGTTGTTGACCAGGATTCTCCCACACGCTCTTTCCATCATCGCTGCCAACTACAGTTAGTGTACTCAACTGTGAAATGTTGCTCAACACCTGATTTATCCTCGCTTTCATCTCATCTTTCTTTGTTTGTATTGAGTCCGTAGTATTCTGCACCTTTACTCCCACATCCCTTTTGCTTTCATTACTTTCTGTGCAACCATCTGTATTTTCCATTGAAATGGCAATCGATACCTGATTTATCATCGCTTGCATCTCATCTTTCTCTGTTTGGGTCAAGTAACTGTTATCCTGCACCTCTATCACCACATCCTCATTGCTATCGTTTGTTTCCATGCATGCACCTGGGCTTTCCCTGTATCTTAAATTTTCTTCTGTATGTGACGAGTGACTAGTATTCCGCACCTTTATCACCACATCCGCTTTGCTACCATTACTTTCTGTACATGCAGCCGGATTTCCTATACCTCGAACCTTTTCAATGGGTTCGTGGCTTGCTATTTTTGTGGAGCCTGCCTCATCGCTAATTCCATCACTGGACTTTCTTGTGTGGTTACCCAACAGAGCACCCTCTTCGTCTCTTGTTTCAACTGCAAAAGTAACTTCTTGATTGCAAAATGGTTGAGGACCCTTTGTGCTTTCTTTCCCAATCTCAGCATCTTTTCCACTGCTTTCTGTTTGTGATGAAGATGTAGAGCTGTATTGCTTCTCCCCAGTGCTAGCAGTTAAATCACAACTAGTAATCTTCCCACTTTTCGATTCTTCACTTTGATCAGAGATATTTGCAGAAAAGCTGGTGGGATCAACTCTTTTGGTTTCAAGACTGTCGTTCGACAAGCTTGTCGATTGCTTATCAACATTTTCTCCTAATGGAAGAAATGGTTCTGTATCTTCTAGCACTTTTACCACCATTACTCCGTTGTCATTGCCATTGCTATATCTTCTGGATGATGACTTTCTTGGTTTATCTTTTGGGCTGTTTGTGGGCTTCACCGGAAGAAAGACGGAGGAGGGGTTAGAGTAACGGAGGAGGTAGGGTTGGAGATGGGGATTCCTTAAGAGTTCAGCAGCCTGAAATTTGAGATATTGTGAAATTAGAATGACACGCAGTTTGATACTTGGGTTGTGTTTGGATTACAGACTGTGTAGAAATACATGGAGTGAAATGAAAACAAGAAGCAAAACCAAATAAATTTAGATTAAGACCCCAAATATATTCAGCATGAATTCATCGGCTGAGTTTGGGTGGCGGTCTACTGGTTAGGAGCTTACTCCCATGTGATCTGGTGACTAGGAGGACATGAGTTGAAGCCAAGTGGGTGACACTTTGGGATGAGACTCATGCCATTAAACTTAGCTCCAGTGGCTCCACACCACTATGCCCTCAGTGGGGTCAGACTAAGGCTCAAGCCCATCTTAAGGGTACGGCTGTGGATATCACATGGTACCAGACCCGTATAGACCCTCTTATCCGCCTCCTTAGGGACTAGAACTTCCTTTAGTCACACTCACGTAGGGTTGCCACATTCTCACTCATAATAAAAGAAGAAGATAAATTTAACTTGTAGATGTCATTATCTTCTTATATTTTCCTTTGCGTTTCCTTACCCTCTACAAATCCCTTCACATGATCCAAACACAACCATAAAGATAGCACATGAACTTACAGTTGGTCTGTGTTCTGGACTCTTCCTCAACATGCTCTTAATAATCTGCTTCCTGTGATGTTTAAACATTAAACCTCACTTTAGATCGAAAACAATCTCTCATGATCTGTGTAAGATTAAATTTTGAGAGGACACTGATATTTTGTCTAGGATTTGGAGAAAACACTTACAATGTGGATGAATATAGGATTGGAAGTGGAGAAATGGTGGATCTCTTTATCTTGTTGATAAGTCCGGCCATGTCCTGTTAATGCGAATAGATGAGTTATATTTACGTTGAACATTAAGATGCTTCATTTTTTGCAGACATCATTCACCAAGCTGTGTTGGGATCATTCACATGTTGAGGGAATTTACTTTCCCTTTGAACTGATCTGAACGTAAACCAAACAGGGTCTGAATGATTAATCTGTCATATATATGGCTCAAGACTGAGCTTACCGTAGCCCTAAATGCTGGTTGATGTGCTGCAATCTCAAACATACAACAACCTGGAATGATAGACAGAAGTTTTTGAATGAAAGGTCTTCAATATGAAAATGTGAACTTTTCAAGTGGAAGATCTTTAAAAATGATAGATGTTGAAAAATGAAACATGAAAATACTTTCCGGTGCTTGTTTTCTTACCTAGTGACCATATATCAGATTTGTAGCCGTACGGAATATCTGCAAGGAGCTCAGGGCACATGTACTTGGGAGTTCCAACAACCTGCAAAAGATATTGAACGAATAGAATCAAAATGTGAAGAAATTTTTTTGGCCACTGAAGATAATGTAATTACTAACTTGAGGAATGAAAAACAAGAAAACTGGAATTTGCAAAGTAATTTCAGGCTTTCAATATAAACTTCAAATTACCAAAGTATATCAAACAATACCATCATAGTAGTTTGGTAATTGAAATTATACCAACAGAAAACCTTAAGTTCGTTGAAAGATAACTAGTAAAAGTACGATTTAGGCATTGGGATTGTTTATGTCTATTGTCCAATGACTTTGAGGGGAGACATTAAACAATACCGATGAAGCAAGGTCCTCTGTGTTGAGCAGTTTTGCAAGTCCAAAATCACCTGCACAATTGATTTACCACAGAAATTACTTAAATTAACCAAGTGAAACATGATACATGAGAAACAAGAAATTTTAGTTTGGGCCTTCTTACCGAGCCGGATGTCACTGTCTTTTGTAAGAAATATATTGGAACACTGACATAGAATGAGTTTGAGTTAGAAGTGGCATCATCAAGAAATTGTGGTTTCACTACAACGATTAGCATGTTTATGTACCTTCAGATCCCTGTGTAGGACACGGTTGGAATGCAGATAGTCCACTGCTAGCAATAACTGAGTCAGCCATTTGCATAGTTTCTGGGAAGCAAAAGCAACAAATCAATTCAAATAAAGTAAAAGAAAGCTAGTGAAGCCAGAAATATAACGTCAATTTCGTGCAATTCCTTTTTATTACCTCCTCTGAGAAAAATGCTCCTCTTGCCTTCTTTATAGTCTCAGCCCTGTTTTCCGAGAAACATTAGTACTCCCTTACTCGGTTACTACGATATTGCTTGAGTAAAATACATGCATACAAAATGTCAGTTGAATCATGTTTATCTGGTATGGTTATTTGTTTCTGTTTTCTATACTCAATTTCCAAAACTCAGAAAACTTATTTGCCTCTGGAAACGCAAAACTGTTTCCGGAATTTCACTGTTCATGAACCAACAAAAAAACGTTATTAGACTACCAAAATCTCTCACGCATTCGAGTGCACTTTCAACTTTTCAAGGTTTTTGTTTCCAAGAAACCTAATTACAAAAGCAGAAATAGGGGGAAAAAAGAAGAAAGAAAAACTGCAAAAATGTTGAAATATAGAGGAGGAACTTTTCAATGAACAGGAGAGGAAAAGTGAATTTGGTTAAAATGGAAGGAAAAAATGAAGAATCACGTTACTCATCTAAAGCAGTTTTGGGTCTATAGCATGTTATTGTTTTACACCTTTATTTCCCGGTTTGAGACAAAGTATTCGTGATAACTTACATGTCTCCTCCTTCGCAGTAGGAAGTCACAATGCATACATAGCACCCCTACAAAGATTCAACTCACTGTTAGGATTGGGTTCAAAGTGAGCTTCAGAAGAAAAATATTTTCTGTTTAATCTTTACCTTGTCCACCCACGCGTCTTTGTACTCTACAACGTACGGATGGTTCATTTTAGACATCAAGTTCATCTGCAACAGATATTTATACAAGCACTTAGGAGCATAATTCCATTCAACTACCATATGCTTGATCAATCCCTGAAAATTCATTTCGCTTCATGCCAGGAAGGTCCACTTTTGAAGTTGGTGGAATAGGGAATAGCTTAAGAGAGATTTTTATTTGAGGACTGCTTTCCTTTCTTCCTTTTTGATATCATTTAGAGTTTTGCCTTTGCATGACAAAGGAAGAAAAATTAACTAATCAAATCAAGAACAAAAATAGCGAATTAGACTCTTAATCCCAAGCAAAACAAAAAAATCCGTAGGAGAAATAAAATAGATAAAGAACATGACCTGAACAGAAATGGTGATTGAGCTTAAATTACATCAATTTACCAAGGATACATCACGATTCCCATGCAAGTCTATCCCTCACAAAGGATATAAAGATGCTCATAGAGCTAACAGTTTCTCGCGTGCTTTCGTGACCTGTTTGTGTAATATCATATATGCAAATGATGTGATGCAAGATTTCCAGATTAGGAGGAAGCAAAAGGTGTGAAGTAAAGATCATTAGATACTAGCAAGAAATTTGAAATTGCCGAAATAAACCATCATTAGAATAAGATTGATCAATAGCAGGCGTCTGACAGGTATCTACTACAAGGTATTTTTCTTGTAAATGAAGTTAATGAGAAGATTTAGGTTCTGTAGCAGGAAGTTAGAAGTCGATTGCAATGAACGATGTGACATTCCTTTGCTGGACGACGGGACAATGATGAAGATGGTTTACGGAACCATGAATAAATTGAATATATATTTGGAAAGGCATCCTCACTGATCACAAACCATCAAACAGAATTAAATCGTAGTTGAACGAAGTGTAGTACTTTTGTGGTGGCAGATCTTCAGTTTGAGCCGATGGAGCAATATCGACATTCATCTAACTAACTAACTAAAATCGAAAAAAGAAGAACAAAAAAAAAAAAAAAAAAAGAACCCATTATTGGGCAGTATATAGTTTTCTCTTCTTGGAAGGAGTAAAATCACCTCCTGGTGTGCAGTTTGCTTGAACTTCTCCGTCTGCTTGGCCAAACGAATCTTCTTTAACACATACCTACCAACACCAGAGAAAATGAAAGAGGATCATTAGACCCCACCTGGTACATGATATACATGATAACACTTCCTTCAAATTAAAGGCACAAAAAGGGAAAGATCAAATGATAATTGCACATCTGGGTGTTTAAAAGAGTACAATTTTGGCAAAATAATAGCTTCCTGGGTGGAAACACTTCAGATGTAAATCTTGGATTTCTTTATAAGTTTCTTGGAATTAACTTCTCCAGCATTTCAAAGGCCCAAAAAGGGAAAGATAAGATGATAATTACACATCTGGGTACTTGAGCGTACAATTTTGGGCAAATAACCGCTTCCTAAACCAAACCAAACCGAGCCTTATGTACCAATCAGGTCGGCCACATGAATACTGAGTTTCATATATAAATCTTGAGTTTCTTTACTAGTTTTTTGGAATCAATTTCTGCAAAGCAACATAAACTTCAACATTTCGAAGGCGAAAAAAGGGAAGGATAAAATGATAATTGCACATCTGGGTATTTAGTAGAGCAGGATTTTGGGCAAAAAACAGTTTTCTGGTTGAAAACAATTCAGATGGAAAAAAATCTTGAATTTTTTTACTAGTTTCTTGGAACCAATTTCTGCAGTGGAATTTTCCTTCAAATGGGGCAAAAAAAATGGAGCAAAAGTACTCCCAATCTACTTCGGTCAACTTCTTCACAATAATTGTCGTAGAGGCTAAAGATCACACACACACACACACACACACACAGGAAATTTCTTACTTCTTCTTCTCAGCTTTATGAAGGACAAGAAAAGCAGCTCCAAAAGCTCCCCTTCCAATCTGCTCAATTACTTCATAATCTTCCAGTTTCGACTTTGATTCACCATTTCCTGGATCCATTGAAGACCCAACAAGCCCAAAAAGACTTACAGAGTTGATTTGGTACAATTTCTGATACTACCCAGTTCTTGCTGAGGAAGGAAATTGCTGATTCCAAGCCCAAATCTCGTACAAACAACCAACAAAAAAGGGGAGTATATTTGTTTTGTGGGACAGCAATTTGTGAATTGGGAGTTTCAATGGGAAAATGCTTGGGATTATTGAAGTTCTAGTGGGATTTTGAGGGGTCTTATAATTGGTAGGGGGACATGAATTTGAGTAAAGCTACATTCCTCAATTATGATACGTACTAAAGAAAGCGTGCGTCTACGAGTGTGTATGAGAGAGAGAGAGAGAGGAAACTTTGGTCCGGTTGGTTGGTTGGTTGATTGGTGAGTATGTTTCCTATTAAATTAATCTAGAATCGATTCAATTAGACTACAAAATAATTTCTCGTGAATTCCTAAACACCGACATGTATGATTTGTCTTTCACTAGACCGAGGAAAAAATAATCTACCTGTGTGTAAGTTAACCAAGACACTAGTAAGTGAGAGAGAGAGAGTGAGGTGAGAAGACATAATCAAGTAAAAGCTACAGGGCACCGACGCACCGTACTACTATTATACAAAGCAATGCATTAGACACGGACAGAGATATACAAACTTAGATGTGTGTAATATTGTATGAGGGTGAGCAATGTTTCAGTGCCGAGCTGGTACCATGTGTTATCCGTGCACGCAATCTAGGTTATCTATTTCGATTTTGGGCGGTCTGAATTTTAGAGAGAGAAAGGGGGGAGAGGAGGAAAGAGAGGGTTTCGATCTCGACCGTCCAATACACTTTTGGATGATCCGGATGCAATGTACCATGAAGGCTCGGCCACGTAATACCCTTTCGATACTCAAAAACTTTTCATTGTAATGCTCATTACATCAACTACATCAACTTTGATGCACAAAATACGGAGACATATGTGTTTAGAACTATCCAATATACATGTGACATCAACAAAACAGTACGAGACACAAGTGGGTCAAAAGATTCCAAACGCATCAATGTATGTCAGAATCTATGTTCGCATAGTCTTTTCCATTATATATTGCTAAACAAATTACTATGAAGTACACCTCCGCACCAGATCCTGCCTACCCAAAAATCTATTTAGTTGTATCGTAGTGTTCAATTCCATGGTCAATAGATTTTATCTCGAGATTCCAATCATGAAATTCTCACATTAATCTAGAGAGAAAAAAAAATTATTACTGTAGAACATGGGGATTCAGATGCAAAGAATCCTTGCCTGAGTAATGGTTCTGTCCAAGTCAATGGGAGTGAAGTTGTTCAGATTTGTAGGCTCAAACATAGCTCGTTTTGTGGGAGTCCATTGGGATTCTCTTCGCTAGCGGTTGAAATGGATTCATCATTCTGTCCCTTAGATGTCGGGTCTGTTTAGGCAGATATGTCTACGAGTTGGTGGCTTAGCTAGTTTGCCTTTTGCCGTTCTTTTTTCACTTGTTAGTGGTTTTGGTTTCATTCATGTCTCTCGTTGTAATCGGTGCGGGATGACGTTTGGTATGATATCTGGACATTTAAAAAAAAAAAAAAAAACATAGCTCGTTTTGGATGATGTTTATTTTGGGAAAAAACTAAATTAGTAGTAGTACTTAGAAATAATAGGTCAATCACTTTCTAAATACATGTATAGTGGATTATATAATATTTTATAATATAATATATATACATTGACGATTATTTTTCAATTATGAGAATAGGACTTGTGGCTGTGTGAAAATCACGTAGTATTAAACACTCGGTCCAAATAATGGATCAGAGAGAATCTATGTCCAATGTTGCTCGTAAAGGGATGTGAAAATGCAACTTTAGTTACGCAAGTTTGCAACTGACACCTTAATTGTGGTGACACGTGTTCGTTCCGATTCAGTAATTACTTCGCATGAGGACTTTCGAGTCAAACATTCCACAATTCGTATAGAGTTCTTATGATCACGCCCAAGCGGATCGTTAGGCGGATTGCCCCTTCTTAAACCCTTTCATCCAACAAAAAAGAATTAAAAAAAAAAACTAATTAGCAACACATAGTTGGTAATAGAAAAAACTACACACTATAAAAGGGACGGAGGGAGTATAATAAATGTACACTGACGATAATTTTCAATTATGAGAGTTGGTCTTGTGGTTGTGTAAAAATCACATATTAAACACTCAATCCAAATAATAGACCGGAGAGAATCTATTTCCAATCTTGTTCATAAAAGGGAGGTGAAAAAGCAACTTCAGTTACGCAAGTGTGCAATTGACACCTTAATTGTGGCGACGGTCGTTCGTTCCGATTCATGTGAAGTAAGTGATTACTTCACATAAGCACTATCGAACCGAACATTCCACAATTCGTATGGAGTTCCTATGATCGCGTTCCGCGGATTGCCCCCTCTTACCCTTTCGTCCAACAAAAAAGAATATAAATAAATAAAGCTAATTAGCAACACATAGTTGGTAAAAGAAAAAGGCTGATTATAAAAAGAGAGAGGTGGAAAGGCAAACTCAAGTAAAGTAACATGGCACTAGTAAGATTAATTTCAAAAGGTTGATTATTTAACACACACAGTGTGTGTGTGTGTGTGAGAGAGAGAGAGAGAGAGAGAGAGAGAGACCAAATAAGAGGCAACCTCTTTTGCTTGAATTTTCAGATTTATGGGAGTGGAGGTGGGCCCTTCACACCAAGGAATTTTCCGAAGGGTGTAGTTGGGATGTCACATCCTCAACTGTAATGTTTCTAATTAGACCAATAAGCCAATCCAGACCCTTGCCTAAAAGTCAATTTTGTGTCACTATTGATATTCGGTCTTCCTCATCTTGTTAACATTTATTGCTCTAGGTGTAAACAATTTATTAAAGAACGCGTTGAATGCACAAGTTTCGGCTATTATGGTACTCAGAAAAGAGGTAGATGTACGCAGCTATACTCTGACAATAACATAGGGTCAGAGGCTGTTCCCGTGACTCGAATCTGTGGCCCTCAAGTCAAATTGGACAACATAATTTTCACCAAAATATGTTATGAAAATGAATACATTAATGTGACTCTTTGATAACCATCCACGTATTGATATCCGTATTTTAATTCCCTAAATTGAAGGGAGTTCAGTCCCATGCATATATGACATCAGCAATAGGTATCAATTGGACAAAATTTACCAAAATGCACATTTCTGCCTAGCATGTGCTATTATTAATTTTTCTTTTCTTTTTTTCTTTTCTAGGAGTCTTTGCTAAGTCAACTACATTTGGGCATATAGTCCTAGCCTAATTTTATGACTTTGACCTAACCCAAGCAGTTGCACAATCTTATCTCCAACTTTATCTTGCCATTAAAATCAAATGATGCATCATGAGTAAAAAAGTCGTACCCAATAAACATGACTTCTATTGCACACATAGAGTAAAGACATTGGACATAACTTCCACAGAAATTTAGGTTTTACCATTTGTTTCTATCTTTCTTTTTAATAATCGGATGTCAGACCCAATTTGCGTGCACCTCAATTAATTCTACGGCCCTGAAGGTAACGACCGGGTATAACCTTTAGTGGCACCAAGGTTTGGGATGATTGACTTTAGTGAGATTCGAACATGTGACCTCATGGTCAAACACTTATTGCTTTCTCATGTCCACTTTGTCAATCCGTCACCCTCAAGTCACAATGGGCAACATAACTTCCACCAAAATATGTTGTTGAAATGAATACTGTCAAGAGATTCATTGACAAAAATTGGTAACGCATTAATGTGATTTTCACAACCATCTATATATAGATATCAGTTTTGGCATCAGCAATAGGTTCAGTTGAACAAAATGCACATTTCTGGCTAGCATGTACTTTTTTGTTCTTGGAGTCTATGCAAAGTCAAGTATATTTTTGCATAGAGTCCTAGACTGATTTTATAACCTTTGACCCAACCCAAGCTGTTGCATTGCACACTTTGAGATCCAACTTCATCTCGCCATTACAACCAAATAATGCACCATGAGTAAACATGGTGTATCCCATGAACAAGACTTCTATTACACACATAAAATAAAGACATTAGACATCACTTCCATAGAATTTTACAGGCGAAAGAAGGAGAGGGATTGGAATCCTTTGACAATGCCAAATTACTTCCGTTTGGTTTTCCCAGCCTTTCTCGATTCAACCTTCTTTTTCACTGCTTCGAATTCTTCTTCAGTGGGTTCTGAAGGCCCTTCGCCCCCACCATACTTAGAAACTATTGATGAGAAGAAGGAATCAAATTGCTCTTTCCTCTGGTTTCGACGCTGAGAAATGATTGCATATAAATCTTCAGAATCTTTCTTCGACCTGCAAAAAGATTTTCTACATGGTTAGGTAGTAATCTGTGGTTAAAATCTAGAAGGAAAGGGTAGAGGTCTGCTTTAGTAGACAACCAAAACAAAAGACTTACTTCTCTCTGCGTCTTAGAGGACTAGTAGGAGGTTTTGTTTCAGACACTTGCTTAGCCCATTTCTGATATGCTTTGGTTGACTGCAGAGCTCCTACGAAAAAGAAAGGGAGGGAGAAAATTTGTCAGGGGAGACGTGGAGTATAAAGAAACTTCTTTTTCGTGTTTTCAGAAACCAAAATAAGGAAAAGCTCGAAAAGAAGCAATGTTCCATGTGGGTTTTTTTCCTTCTGCAGAACAATTTCAAAATTTTGAAAACATCATTTCAGTGTTTCCAAAAAGGGTACTGTTTTTTTTTTTTTAAGAAATCTCAAACAGCTTGCCAAACAAGTTTTTTTCGCATTTTGTGAAAGTGAAGACAGCAAAGACAAAACAAAAAGACAGTGCCAAACAGCCTCATTGAACGAACAAGTTCGAATAGCTGGATGTGCTTAAGCTTCAAGACTCAGATTTATTCCTTTACAATCTTATAATTGGAAGACATGTTACCCTTTCTTTTTCCAACCACCATTTCATCGGATATTTGGAAGACATGTTACCATTTCTTTTTCCCACTAAAAAGGTGAATGGTCTCAAAAAAAATTAATCTGAGCCATCAGGTCCGTAATTTTCCCAGAATTCGTACATGTGGAACCAAAGCTCGTATGAGTAAAGCTAATGAAAACCCTCACCTGAAGCTATTGCCTCGTCCAGAATATCCTTGAATCGATGCGAGTCCAACTTGGGATCCGAGCAAAGCATTGAACAGAAGAGCCTGTGCGGGAGATAACTCTAGAAATCAAAACGACGGACCTATAGGATCCAATTGCAGCACTTGTATAGGACATACCTGTTCATGTGACCCTTGTACTTATTATACAAATCAATCAAATCATTCTTTTCTGAATCAGATCCTCTATAATTTGCTTCGAACTCTTCAATATCAGCTTCAGTGACCTGAAACAGATGTATGTCTTGTTTATAATGTATCCCAATCAATGTAATAATTCTCAAATATTAAAACAGCATCTCATAAGTAATATGCTCAAAAAAATTAAAGCAACCTTCTTGTACATGGTTCGGAAGAACTCCTTCAAATTGTTGACAACCTCTCCCGAGAGGTCCTGCCATTGGGGATAGAAAAAAGAAGCCATCAGATGCCTGGTTTTTTAATAACTAGGCGCTTAAAAATTCATATAAAAAGAAAATCAAAGACAGTGTTTATAGAGCATTGGAAACAGGTAGATTTGAGCCCTCGGCCGGCATCTAAAATGAGACTTTCCCAAAACCAGGACATCATAAGGATGTATTTAGATCAAGGATCTAGGTAAGGAAAAGAAAATAGAAAAGTTGAAGGATCTAGCCACTGTGAACGGTTAGTACAGATTAGAAATTTGGATTGGCACCATTGCAAATTTCCTTCCATCTTTCTGCAATGATTTGTGTTTGCCACCAAATACTAAAAAAAAAAATCAAGTAGATCTCTGCAGCGCTCAGAGCCTCAAACACAAGTAATACTACAGCAACACAAAAGCATAAGATAATAACTCACAGCATCATCGACACAACCAGTCTGATCATAGAGTGCCCTTTTCTCCTCATCACCAAGAATTGATATCACCTTCTGCAGCTGCTGAAACTTCTCTTTTGCATCCTATACGTAACAATGAAGGGTTTCAATGTCAATACATAGTGAAAATTGAATGGAGAATGGAAGTCAGTGCCGTGGGAATCAACTTTCACCTCATCCCCAGGATTCTTATCAGGATGCAATCGCAAAGCCAACTTATAATATGCTTTCTTTATCTCCTGTTGAGATGCTGTCTTCTCCACGCCCAGAATCTGGAATTAATTTGGTTACTTTTTCTGATGTACAAAAGGAAAAATGCTGTAAAGAACAATAATGCTTATCCAGTTCTCCTGATCAACTGACAGAGAGACACAGTATACCCTTGCTAATAAGGTTTAATGTGACATTTTCACCAAATGAACCCATTTTAAGCAATTAATGCTGGCAGATTAGCATCATCTCGTCCCAGGCAATCTGCTTCTTTGATGATTCACGAGTATCATGACCAAGAAACACTATTCTGATTTCTTATAGAATTGCGCCCAGTAGCTCGTGAATTACAAAGGGAAGTAGGATCAACACTGAGTAGAAGTACAAGAAAATAAAAACTAGCAAAAGCAACAAGGCACAAACAATCTTCTAGAATTTTAACGTGAAACTGAAATGGATTCTCTAGTCATAGGAAAATTGAAGTGACACAAGGACTGTCAAAATTGAAGTGACACACAGTCTCACACACACACACAAATCATCTTATCCTGAAACAAAAAGGGCTTAAAAAGTACAACTTGATTTTCTAGTTTCAACCCTTTATTAAAGGCCCACATAGAGAAATTTCTTAGAGGACTCGGAAGATAAGCTCCTAAAAATTACTTTCAATAGTTATGCATTGAAGCATCTTCTGCTTACAACTATTCTCCTGAAGTTTTGGTTAAGGACATTCGAGTTTCTGAAATTATCCAATGACACACTTTCCGAACATGGTAGATGGCTAAAGCTTAATTATATAGACTATTACTGTGTTACATATCGTTGCAGTCAAAACACTCTAAAAACCCTGTGGATCAGTGTCGCCAAAACAACAACTTGATTTGACATATAGCACAATATTCCTACACTTCACAAGTGTCCAGAAACAAAGTGGCTAGAGAAGTAGGGAACCTTCTATGTTGATCGAAAACAGACCTTTTTCAAATTGCCCTTTTGATTGTTGCAAATACTTAACAGTCTAAGCCTAATAACCCAACTACCTAATCCATAACCTAAATATATAAGGTCTTAAAGCAAGAAAAACTTGTTAACCACCTTTCAATATCGACCACTGTACCACTGTCACTTGAAAACTCCCTATCTTCGTTTTATCATCTTCTAAACCCATTCCAGTTGACTAATTAAAGCATAAGTTTGCAAAATTTGCACCACACAATGTAAATAAAGAAATCATGAAACACGCAAAAAAAAAAAAAAAAAAGAGAAGCATAACGAAGACGAGAACACTCAGTTTAGCAGGTAAAATCATAAAAGCTCAAAACTTTAATGGAGTCTGTAAGAAACTACAAACGAGGGTAAGTGCATCTGTGGATAACAGGTGCAAATTTTGTTCTCGGGTAAAATAAGCCCTTTTCAACCTTCCGAATAGTTAAAAGGCAGTCTTCCAACAGAAATAGAACTTGAAATAGCAGATGGAACGAACAAAACTTCAAATTTCAAGAGTTACCATGTTACATAAACTCTAGAGTGTTGCACAACATAATTGTGTCCTTTATATGACACAACTCACGTGGATGAGGGATGGAAATCCATTCTTCAAAATTCAAATCAATTCAGGTGACTTCAAGGCTTTTGTGAAGCTCTACGTCACATGAACACTAATAGTGATATCAAGTGCATGTGTGTCCAAGTATAGGACCTTCTTATATTCCTTAAAATTTGAGGTCTGTATCAAACAAGTTAGATATGGGTACGTGCTGACTTTAGGAACATTTAAGTTCCATACATAACAAGGTTTTCAAACATAAGATGAAATGTAAGGTGAAACATAAGGGACAATTTATTTTTATGTGTGGCTGCAGATTTGCAATCAACCGAAGCTTATGCATGGTTTTTCGTTGAGTCGTACCATATCAATAGTTTAGATTTGGGGAAACAGTATCAAAAGCATAGTCAAACTCCCAAGAGCAAAATTCTTAGGGCCACGAGGCCCAGACCCCCACAAGCAAAAAACTGTTTACCCCATACAAAATTTCGCGCTTCTTTCTTTACATACTACAAACATTCTGATGTTATCAAACCAGAGAGAGCAATCTAGGAACACTCAAAAACCATTCGATGCAAGTGGGCCCACAAACATCGAGCGGTTTCTAAACATATTTGCGTCCTCAGTTGTGTTCCAAGACTTTTTGAAACAGGAATATGGACTGCAAAGCATGAAATTCGACTAAATTGTTCAAGCAACCATGAAAAGCGTAAAAGGTGTAAGAAGTTACAGACACCAATTGTCAAGCAACCATACAGAGAACTTGATTGCGTAATTAGGGCAAACAAAAAGTGAAAGAATTACACACCAATGGTCAAACAGTAATACCTCATACAAGCTCTTCTCAGTTGAAGAAGATGCGTTGAGATCATCCTGATGCTCTTGTTCTTCCTTCTCTTCCGAAACCCTAGTTTGTTTTCTCTTCCCCATCTTAACAGAGAGAGAGAGAGAGCCTTCGTGTTTGAATCAATTTGGATCAATCTGGTGGATTTCGTGGGGGATACGTTCCCGCCATATCGCAGCTAAGCTTTGCATCTTTCCCGCCATCATGGTGATCACGATTCACCGTTGGTTGAGGGTCGTGATCTTGCCACGTGTAAGTGGGCCCGCGAATTGCTTTGGAGAAATGGAACGCTAACGCCGTACGCAAGGTAGCTACAAAAATGACGTGTTTGGATAAAAGGAAAGGTATCCGACCGTGGTTTGGCAGAAAATTGGACCGGGCCAGGTTCAGGAGCATCTCTAATCCTTTGCCTTTTTCTCCCAAACGTGCCGAAATGAAGGCCCATTTTAGGAACCAAACAATAGGAGCCCAAGAGACTTTCGCACCCCTTCGATGCCATCACATTAGACCAAACAAGAATGTATATGAACTTCTTTAAGTCGGATGCAGTTGTGTTGGAAATTTCTTGGAAATTCGGTGTGAATGAAACGGGACATTCCGAGGGCCTCTCAAGGTAATTGAAATGACCCACGGTGTTGAATGTTATACGTGTTTATGGCTGGTTAATACGCGTGATAAAATGCTAGTGAACACACCCATGATTGAGATTGAATGGCCTACTTCATTCCTCAATTCAAATTCGGACTTATGTTGGGAGTTACATATTGTATTTCAATAGCAAGAATTGAATTGCCCTATTGAATGGGTAGGCTCCTTTATTGATTTATGTATTGAATGAGAAGGCTCCTCCTTCACCTATACAAAAGGGAGCATTTGCCATTGCTTTGATAGAAACTTTTCGTGCTCCAATATACACTACCAGATTAATGTTCTTTGAGAGAGAGAGGCAGACGCAAGTCACTTCGCCAAGACAACCGACGGAGGTGTTTCGGTGGTTTGTGGTTGTTGCCATTGTATTCTAGGAGGAAGACGCCAGCAAAGTCTACAACACGTACGATAGACATCGAATTTTCTTTAAGAAGACTGTGGTTCACATGACGGTATGACGCGGCTTGTTTCGTTTTCATTCGGTTTGTTGTTCATGTTATTTCAATTAAATTGTAATCTGCGTACGTTGCAGTATAGTTCTGCAAATGTATTTCGATTTTGTACATCAACAGAATTATATTCTTTGAATTTGCTACTGTTCGGGAATTTTACCTAACAAGTTGCTGATCACCCGATAGAATACCAAACTCAGAATACATAAACTTTGGGCATGCAGAACTTTAAATTTGGACTGAATCATGTAATTTACCCTATTTGTCCACTGTGTGTATTATTGTTTTCCCTAGCTTTCTTCGGTGCAATAAGTGCTTTTTCATTGATTATTTTAGCACCTTTGGGCTCACCCCGCCATAATTATGCCGTGTCTGGTTTTTGTTCACCGAATACAAAAGGACATACTTATTAATGGTTACGACTTTCGGAGTTCATCTCTAGCGAATCTTATTAAGAGGTGTGCCACTAACTTGACTTTTTTTGCTTTTTAACTTTTTGGTTTTTTATGTGAGAGCTCGAAAAATGTGTTGGTTTTTTGTGATTTTTTATGTGATGTATAATATATTGTGAGGGGATGACTTGTTTCGAAAAATGCAATAAGCTGGTTTTTGGCCTTTTGAGTTAGTGGAATAGGGCTTAACACATGGCACAAATACCCATCTCTGCCCTCCTCCTCTCTCCCTATGTGTGTCTACTGTGTACGTATATATCAAAGCAATACGCTCATAAAAATGATTTACAAGAAATTCGGTGACAAATGTCTTCTTAATCGTTTGATACACGTTGGCTCCACATATGCATGTAGAACTCATGCACATGAACAACTTCAGACACAATTGCATTGGGTACTATGTGTTATATCTTTTTACTGTATAATTTTTAAAAAATCGTGTCGCATTCATTATTGAGATTCAGTCATGCTGCGTGATAAGTTGCACACAACATTGATGTAGTGCAACAAAACAATGTGAGTTTTTTTTTTTTTTGGTACTTCGGAAATATATTAGAACTAAAGCAAAGCACACAAGAGTAGCAGACTGTATCACGGTAGTAGTAAGGAGATTACACAACCAAGAAATCCTAGAAATAGACAAAAAGCAATAGATACTGGTCTAAAATCTGGTGAACTTAACACCACCAGTTCTTCCTCCTGTTGAACTCCCAGATTTGCCAAACAGTGAGTGCATTCATTAGCTCCCCGGTATATGTGAGAAAGGGTGCTTTCGGTTCGTTGCAGTAGGTATTTGCCATCGTACAGTATATTGCTTTGAGATGGTTATCATTTTCACCTTCATTGAAGAGGAGCACAACGTGAGCTTTTTGACTATGAGATAAGGTACTAGTCTTGAGTCTCTTGACTATGGTCTATGAGAATATGTGTGAGCTTTTTGGTAGGAACACAACAAAATGCTTTTTTATTTTCCAAGAATATATAAAAAAGGGTTTCAGGAAACATCGTTACGATACGTACTTACCAAAAATGTGGTTTAAATAGTCATTAGATCCTAAAGTTGGGTCACTTTTTAGGGTTGAACACGATTACCGATTGGTTTGACATACATTCTAAAAAAATTAAGTGAATAAAGACAGAATAATATTTTTTTCCTGATAAGTAAAATATAATAATCTTATTTGTATATACCATTCTTTTTCATGATTCCAAGACAAATTCTGCTCCATGTTCCCATAAAAAAACAAAATAAAAACTCTGCTCTATGTTGTTGTAAGGTAAAATAAAAAAGGTTGACCTGTAAAGTGCTACTCAAATACGCAAGTCATACCCAGCACAATTTTCACGCTTATAATGGACTTTGGGAGAAAGCTAGCAGATTAAACTGTTTTTTTTTTTTATTGGCAATAGAAAATTATATTTTGTGTTACTAACAAATTTTGTGCACAAATTAAATTTTTTGATAACTTTGGTAATCAGTTCAATGGACCGAATATTTTTTGTGACCGATTCTAATGTTCACTAGCGAGAGAGCCATTTGAAAGTGGGGAAAAAACTTTGTATGGACGGATCTAACATATGAAATGATAGCACTTAAATGAAACTTGAGCATCGGAGGCCAAAAAAATTTACTTTCTTAGACCTCCTAGTAAGTTGAATCTCATAGTTAATTAAATGTAGACAAAAAATACGAGAAAAAAAAAATGAAATGAAAAACGCGGATTGGTTATTCTCGCGCCAAGTCCCGATATCAAGATCACAGTCCATAATTTAATTTTTTATTTACTTCCTTTTTTTTAATACAT
The DNA here is from genome assembly GCA_036023075.1 of Gaultheria prostrata. Lineage (NCBI taxonomy): Eukaryota > Viridiplantae > Streptophyta > Magnoliopsida > Ericales > Ericaceae > Gaultheria > Gaultheria prostrata. The sequence goes on along the minus strand of JAXBDA010000129.1, from coordinate 12,368 downwards.
AAATAGCATATCACCGACTAAGGGGTGTTTTGCCCTAAAAAGTAAACTAAACTTTTTGTTTTTTGATGCTTAAAAAGCTTGTACTTTACACATGAGTACAAACATTTAAAGCACCAAAAAACAGAAAAGTTTAGTAATTTACGTAGGCCAAAACAAGCCTAATTCTCTATCGATGACTTTTCATACTCCCTCCTTCCCAAAATGTTCTGTCTGTTTCTTTTTTTGAACGTCTCAAAGATTTGTCTATATCTTTTATAGTATAATATTTTATATATTCACTATGGATCTTGTTTGATAGATCTCAATTAATTTTCTTAAACAAAAATTACGAAATCATAAAAATCATTACAGATTGTGAGATATAAATAATTTTTTGTGAGGTTCCAAAAAGGAAACATGCGAAACAATTTGGGACGGAGGAAGTAGTAGTGCGAAAAAAGTGTAACTTGCATTTTGGAGTTTTCTTTATTTTTATCATGACTCGTGACCTTTTTTGGATTTTCTTTTTCTGATAAGGACATGTTGACCTTTTTTAATTGACAATATGGAATCACATGGGCTTATAAAACTGGTGTCACGTTAGGCAATTTGTCTTCATCATTCGAGTAAAAAAGGAATATCATCATTCGAGAACAAAACAACGATTTCCAATTAAAATAAATTTTAACTTGTTTAATGTTCTCGATGAGATTTAAAAACATCAATGAATTCATAAAGAGTTCGAAAATTATGACTCGGACAGGACTGTATAGTCTGTTTTAAGGGACCGGAGGATATCCCATTTCAGAAGTATTAAGTTTACTTTACATTCAAATGGTGGTTGAGATCTAAAAGTTACTATGAATTTACCTCCTTGTGAGTCTTAAGTTCAAAACTTCTTTTATGTGTAGAGCAACTCGTCTTATGAATATGTAATGTGTTTTGGGCATGATAACATTTTTGTTCTTGGTGGTAGTACCTAGTAGATTGAAAACGATTTGAACACAGAAACAATTGGAGCTGAAAATTTTCGAATAAATCTCACAAACATTTTATTTTTTTGCGTACAAAATGAATGATTATTCAAAAGAAAGAGCAATTTGGGACGGATGAACTATTTGTAACATTGCTTTTCTAGATTTCTAGATTTTCACTCAGATTTTTGCCAGAGTGATGTAATGAGGGCTGTCTTTCACGTTTTACCTTTTGGTGAATGGTCAAAAATGTTAAGTTAAAAGTTACGTAGAATATAGCTTCATTTGGACATTTTCACCACCACGGTACCGCCCCCCCCCTGTCTGGCCAATAGCTGGCCAACTACTCAAGGTAATTTTTTTCCAAGTGGTTTATTTTGGATTGTTAATTTGTTATGGTACCAAACTTACAAAAGTTTAGAAAATAAAAATAATTCAAAACAAATAAAGAAAAGGAAGGAGATCCAAACGTAGCAAAATTATAGGAAAGAGAAAACAACCCATGTCTGTAGTTCTAACGGATAATTTTTGGAGGAAATAAATGTTGAAAATTTTAGAACATTAATCCTATAAATAATGTAAAACATGGGGATATGAGTGGAAAAATGAAAATTCCCAAATTATTTTTACTAATGCAAAAATTTTATTGTATAAGAGTCTTATTGCCTACGCATAGTACGAGCCTTTTACATCAAATTTTTGACATTAGCAAAATCAATTTTGTCACTGCATGCGTTACTGCATGGAATTCATGCATTGGGAGAGCATCTCACATGCGGTAAAAAGTTGGTCTTCTGCCCTGGTCTGTCATGTTCTCAAGCCACTGAGCCTGTCACGGGTACTCTCTGCGAAGAGCATCATTTGCAGCTTGTGTTTTGCCCCAATAAAGATGCATTAAGTGGAATTTTGGCCTAAATAATCCATTTGGATCTTAGCAAAAAAATAAAATAAAATCCATTTGGATTATTTTTTATCCTTATTCAATTTTTCCCCCCATATGATATTTTTGGTCATTTTTTGTGGATTATTGGTTCGGCTCGTCAGTGAAATCTAAAACGTAGGAAAATTATGTTCAAAGTTTTTAAAAATTCACCAAAGACCCAAAAAAAAAAAAAAACAAAATAGACAAGCTTCTGGATTATTTTTGTCCTTATTAAAATAAATATTTGGTTTATACTAATCCTTTTACTTTTTATATTCCTCTCATTGTGATGATCCAATAATCCAAAGAAAAAGACGCAAAACTAACAAATGCAATTTTTTTTGAATATAGACAAAAATAATAATATATGAAATTATTAATTTTATTTGATGTGTGTGAATTCACTGAATTGTTCGTTTACAGTGAGAGATTCATGTGTATCGAACCGTTCGAAAAACATATATTGTGATATGTGTACCTTTATTTGTGTTTGTAGCATTGTTGTTTTTGCAATACTGGTCCTTGTTTATCATTTCCGATGTACTCCCTTTGTCTCAAAATGATACTTTCCTACGAAATATGTGAAATTTTTCTGATAAAAAACTAAAATACTTCTATTCGTAATATTTTGAATTTCCGCACCAAATTAAAGAACTAATTGATATTTTTAATTTAGTGTGAAGAAACTCGAAAAATCTTGTGCTGAAGAAGTATTTCATTTTCTAAAATTGAACATCTTTTTCTTAGGGGAATATCATTTTGGACGGAGGGAGGAATGATTAGTTACTCATATAGTATGTTACAATTTCATATTGGGTAATGAATTTTGCATTCTAATATTTTGTAAATGCACTTCAAAATTTATTTTTTTAGCGCTAAAAAATATTTTGGAAAAATATTTTGCATTTTAATATTTAGAAATAAATTTTGGAGTGCATTTACAAAAAAATCGAGTGTGAAAATCATTATCTATTCGACTTTCATCAAAATTAAAATTATCTAATACTCCCTCTGTCCCACTTTATTAGTTTCGTTTAGGGATTCCAACTAATTAAGGAAACATAAGCATTACACCTGTCGTTAATTTTTTCCCCTCCTTTTACCCATCAAAACATCACCATTACATGTATTTACTCTAAAAAAGAACAGGAAGGCTAAAAGTCAATCTTCATTAGCTAAGGCTCTCTTAAGGGGTGTTCTACTAAGGTAGTTTATTGACTTTTCACGATTTTGTATGTGATGTATTGTGAGAGAGTGACTGCCTCAATTTTAGGAATAAACTGACTTTTTGGTTTTTTTGAGTTAATGGAATGAGGCCTTAGTTTTGAATTGGGAAAAAAATTTAGGACAACAAAAAATTATGTTTGAAACCAAAGATTCGGGACGGAGAGAGTAAAAGATTATACTATTAACAAAGACTTAAGGGCTAAGGAGGCTAGCCTCGAGGAGTTTGGCCAAGTGTGCCTTAAAAAACAGGAATTTGGGGTACCGTGCACTCAGGTGATGTACACTGTGCTATACACCCCTCAGCTATCCGATCGTATTTTAGACGGTCCAGATGTGTTTTAATTTTTTATTGGTAAAAATAAATTAAAATTACCGAACACATCCGAAATATTTAAAACACAATCGGACAGCCGATGGGTGCAAAACAACCCGGGTTAAAAAAGAAGATGCTAAAAAGGCTGACCACCTTGTCCTTGATATCACAAACCAGGGTAGGGGCCTTTCCCATTGATTAAGGTGTGCAGCGCTGGTAGGTGGATTGTGGAAAGTCACGTCCAATTACCTATGTCCATTGTCCACAGAATATCATCTCTCTTAGGATTCCCTCATAAATTGGATTGAGAACCAAAGCAATTAAACATAGTAAAATATTAGTGGATGGTCTTAAAATTTTGACATATGCCCCAATACCTATCATGGCATATCATGAATTTTTGTGGCAAGATCTCTTGTCTTGAAACTTAGCATGCCCTCCAGAGTTGAACAATGATAACCTATCCAATCAAATCTCACTTTGTATTGCTTATTAGTACAGAGCTAAGCTATTTCACTCTACAAAATATCATCTTTATTACTGCCATGACATTTGTTTAATCGTTTTGTTAGTGAAATCAATGAAAAAACCAATAGCAGCAGTTATACGACCACAGATGTCCATATACAAAGCCGGGCATAGATATATTCATAATCATTAGTTGCACGCGGGTCCCACCGAATGCCGGTAATCAACAAACATTGAACAATAATGAATACGTATATGTCTGGGCCTAAGTCGCATAATTCGCATGCGTAAGCGTGAATTTTTTTCGAAAAACTCTTAAACTGTTAAAATCCACGAGAATAACAATTGAAAGCACGAGCGTAAAACAAGGATTGAAAGCTAAGTGCAGAATAACAATTCAATCCAACATACTGTATCAACTTTCGGTACACCGAAAAGAAAAATGATCGCATGTCGCACCCTCCCAGTCCACTCTCAGTTCAGAGATTGAGAGAAACACAGAAAATATCTGGTATATATAGCATAAACCAACATGTCCTCTCAGTAAAATCTCGATCTTCCAATGGCTACCTCGACCAAACCCTTACTCCTCCTCCTCTCTCTAACTTTCTCACTCCTCATTCTCCTCACTTCTGCTTCATCTGAAGCAAACATCCTTCTAGCCTTCAAGTCCTCCATTGAAGACCCCATGAACTCTCTCTCAACTTGGTCCAATTCCACATCCACCCATTACTGTAACTGGACCGGCATCACTTGCACAACTTCACTTCCTCTCTCTGTATCTTCTCTCGACCTCCATAACCTAAACCTCTCTGGAGAAATCTCTTCTTCTCTCTGTCAAATCCCTAATCTGACCCATCTCAATCTTGCTAATAACTTCTTCAACCAAACCATTCCTCTCCATCTCTCACTGTGTAGCTCACTTGAAAGTCTAAATTTTAGTAACAATCTCATTTGGGGAACAATCCCAGATCAGATTTCTCGGTTTGGGGCGTTGAACATTCTTGATTTGAGTAAAAACCACGTTGAAGGAAAAATTCCCGAAGCCATTGGGGGCTTAAAGAAACTTCAAGTTCTCAACTTGGGTGGTAACTTGCTCTCAGGTAGTCTTCCTCTGGTTTTTGGCAATTTTACTGAGCTTGTAGTTCTTGATTTGTCTCAAAATTCACTATTGGTTAGTGAAATTCCTAGTGATTTTGGGAAGCTTGATAATCTTGAGCAGCTTTTGTTGCAAAGCTCTGGTTTTTATGGTTCAATCCCTGAATCCTTTGCGGGTTTGGTTAGTTTATCCATTTTAGACCTGTCTCAGAACAATCTAACTGGTGGGGTACCTCAGAATTTGGGGTATTTTCTGAGAAAGTTGGTTTCTTTTGATGTTTCACAAAACAAGCTTTCTGGGTTTTTCCCAAATGGGATTTGTGATGCTACAGGTCTTATAAGCCTTAGTCTCCATACAAATTTGTTCAATGGATCAATACCCAACAACTCTATCAATCAATGCTTGAAACTTGAGAGGTTCCAAGTTCAGAGCAATGGGTTTAATGGGGATTTTCCAAATGGGTTATGGTCATTGCCTAAGATTAAGCTCATCAGAGCTGAAAATAATAGGTTTTCTGGTGAAATACCGGAATCGATTTCCAATGCTGCTCAATTGGAGCAAGTTCAGGTGGATAACAACAGCTTTAGTGGTAAAATTCCGCAGGGTTTTGGAATGGTGAAGAGCTTGTACAGGTTCTCTGCATCTCTCAATGGTTTTAATGGTGAAATTCCGCCTAATTTTTGCGATTCGCCAGTTATGAGCATCATAAATCTCTCCCATAACTCACTTTCCGGGAAAATCCCAGAGCTGATAAACTGCAAGAAAATAGTCTCATTAGCTTTGGCAGATAACGGTCTTGTTGGTGAAATTCCACCATCACTTGCTGAATTGCCAGTGCTTACTTACCTTGATCTTTCTGACAATAGTCTCACTGGTTCAATCCCACCAGAGCTTCAAAACTTGAAACTTGCCCTTTTTAATGTTTCATTCAATAAGCTTTCGGGTAGAGTTCCATTCTCTCTCATCTCCGGCCTTCCAGCTTCGTTTTTGCAAGGAAATCCCGACCTATGTGGCCCTGGATTACCAAATCCATGCTCCGATCAAAACCCAGGTCACAAAGTTGGTAAAATCTCAAAATTGGCTTGTGCTTTGGTCACTTTAGCTTTAGCAGTTGGAATACTGATTGTTTCTATAGTACTTTACATGGTTCGATCCTCCAAGCGAAAATCTGAAACGGGAATTTGGCGTTCTGTCTTTTTCTACCCTCTTAGAGTCACCGAGCATGATTTGATGATGGCAATGGATGAGAAAAATGCTGGTGAAATTGGTGGAGTTTTCGGAAGAATTCACATTGTAGCCTTACCAAGTGGTGAACTTGTTGCTGTAAAAAGAATAATTAATTTCGGAAGCCAAAATTCGAAAGCTCTAAAGGCTGAGATCAAGACATTAGCTAAGATCAGGCATAAGAACATTATTAAAATTCTGGGTTTTTGCCATTCTGATGATTCAATCTTTCTCATTTATGAATATTTGCAAAAGGGGAGCCTCAGGGATTTGATTGGCAGACCGGATTTTGGGTTGTCATGGAGTGATCGGGTGAAGATCGCCGTTGGAGTTGCTCAAGGATTAGCATATCTTCATAGGGATTATGTTCCATATACACTTCACAGAAATCTGAAATCAAGGAATATTATTCTGGATGCCGATTTTGAACCGAAATTAACAGATTTCGCTCTTGATAGAATTGTGGGAGAAGCTGCATTTCAGTCATCATTAGCATCAGAATCTGCAATTTCATGTTACATTGCACCAGGTATTGGCTCTCTACTTCTGATTTCCTCACTAGTAATTGTTGATTTCAATTCTCTAGCTTATAATTATAAAGCTCTGGTTACCAACATTTTCAGATATATATTAGCATGGCAAAACTAGGTACTCTGAAATCCAAGAGTATAACTGTGAATTCCTTACCTATTTTGATAGTGTGTACTATATATTAGTTGTTATGGTGTAGGCAACAGCTGAGTGAGAAAGACTTCGAGTGATCTTGTAGCATTCGGTGTACTAACAGTTATGGGAATATGGTTCCAGACTCCAGAGGAAGTATGGTGTTGAAATTTCCCTGATTGATTTGGTTTAGTCATTCTTGTTTTGATATTTGTTCAACAACAAAACTACAATAACCAAAGTGGAATAGTTGCAGGAATTTTGTATTGAAGCTTTCAAAATTTGCTGCTTACACTTTAAAGTGCAATCAAATCTTCTTCCTATTAGTTTCTTTCAAAGCAAACTTACCAGCTTTCATAACCAAAAGTATTAACAATATGCGGTCCTGACCTGGCATGATATTACTTGTGGCTAAGTTTACGAAGCAAGACATAAGTATATTAGTTGGTTGTTAATCGAGTCTTATGCTCTAATTCAAATCATTTCGCCATATCTGTGCTTGAGTTTGAATACTTGCTCACTGTCGATGTTATTTGATTCCAGAATATGGATACAGCAAGAAAGCCACTGAACAAATGGACATATACAGCTTTGGTGTTGTACTTTTAGAGCTCGTGACAGGCCGTCCAGCAGAGCAAACAGAGTCAGGAGCACACTCTCTAGACGTCTTGAAGTGGGTTCGCCGGAAAATCAACATCTCTAACGGTGCTTTTCAAGTTCTTGACCCGAAAATTTCAAACTCCTCTCACCAAGAAATGCTGGGAGCTCTTGATATAGCTCTCAGATGCACGTCTGTAATGCCAGAGAAACGGCCGTCAATGACTGAAGTTGTGAGAGCACTTCAGTCCCTTGACTCGACAACCTGCCTTTCCAACGCCGAGTTCTCTGCTCGTGATCAGGGTTCTTTTCCAGTTTGAGGTTTGCACAAATGTTCATCATCTGCTTCACTTTATTGTTGTAAATGCAACTTTGTTTCATATGGTTTTGGGTTTTTGAGAGGGTCCTTTTTGTTTGGTGCTGGTTTTTCTTTGGAGGAAGTTGGAAAGCAGTATATATCATGTTTGGTTTGGGGAAAAGACATGATTTCTAATCCCCGTTATTTGGTAGCAGAACACCAAGGGTTGTTATTTTAATGGACGTTGGTTGGGGCAATGTCATGGAATTTTTGTTGTCAATGACCCAATTTAAATAAAATTCACGGGTGTTTAACATATTGACATTCTACGGTTTGTAAAAAAAAATCTAATGCCAATGGGAGTGGTGGTATTATCTGGTCCCCTCCAGATTATATTCCTCACTCTAATTGGTTCTTGCTATTTGTAGGTCTCACTAAATTTGACCACACTAAATTTGACCATATTTACCATTAAAAACGTAATATTATGGGAGTGATTTTGAAAATTATCTGCTGTCTTGCTGGAGTAACAAACGCGCGGGACTCATCATGGCTTGGGATTTGGAGGATTCGCCCAGTTTTTTCTTTTGATTTGAAAAAAATAGTGGGAGGAGGCAACCAGCGTAACAACTCCCAATAAATTACAATAAACAATATACATGCAGAATTTTTTTGTTTTTGTTTATGTTAATGTAATAAATACATACAATTCTCCACTCCGGAACTAAATTTTTTGGCAAAGCAGTAGTAGGTAATCCAAAAAAAATTCCAAAGCTTTACTATTTTTTTCGGTAACAAGTAGTAGTAATATTCAAAACAAAAGGATCCAAGAGAAGTAATCCAAAAATAAGTTTCCACGATAAAAATAAAGAAAAAAACGAGTATGCATTGACATTGGTCTTCTCCCCATCACATATTTGGTTGTTTCATTTTCCTCATCTTTTGATATTTTCACAAATTAATTTGACTAATTGATACTTTGCGACATCTGGAGGAGCAGTGATGAAAATAAGCACAACTCCTAATTTGTTGCAATAGAGTGATGAAAGTAGAAGGAACCCCAATCGCAAGCGTTCATCGAACAAAAGAAGGAAAACCAATACAAAGAGCAAAGAAAAACAAAAGAAGGAAATAAATCTGTTCAGATTCCCAGCAGAGCAACCTACGCGCGTTTGTAACCCTCGCCACATAGCGGTTAGTTTCCTAATTAGTAGATGCCGTATGTCATGGATTGCCAACCTTGCGTGACACTGGAGGCTCTTGGAAGTTGGCAGGAAGAACCTGGGAGGTTCTGGAGGGTCGAAATGGTCAAGATGAAGCTAGAGGTAGCTGGAAGGACCTGGACGGTTCTAGAGAATTCCAGAGGGGTCCGGATTGTTTGGGATGCAACCGGAGAATTTCAGAGGGTGCTGAAATTGTGTGAAGTATTCTAGAGAGTTGTGTAGGAGATCATACCTTGTATTTACTAGACTTGTATGGACTTGGGTGAAATGTTTTAGGACTTGATAGAATGAGGAGAGCTCTAGAATGTTTCTAGGGAGTTCCACGAGGCCTATAAGTAAGTGGAGGAACTCATATGCACCCATGGGAGAATGGTGAGCTAGTGTGAGCCAGAGAGAGCTTTGAGAACACTTGTGAGAGATTGTAGCCTTGTGTTGTTGTATAGCTTCATTCTTTGTATAGTAAAAGAGCTTTCATACCCGTTAATCGTTTGTTGTTTGAGTGAGTGTGATTATAGTGTTACCTCCATGAGGGTAAGTTAGCTTGGTGGGAAGGTTGACTTAGGCTGTTTGGGTGAATTTGCCTAAGTGTCGCACGGAGCGCGAGTCAGAGAAATTCCAGGGTGTGACAAGTAAGTATGGTTAAATTGGTGGGACATAACAAATGCGGGGCTCTGTTGTCCCCATAAGTTCCTTGCCAACCCTAATCAAGAATCGTCCTTCTCGACAATCAATGGTCCATACTTAAAATAAAACCATTCCAGCGAAGAGTATATTCTTTGTTGGAAGAATTTTATTTTAAATCTGATCTATTCAAAATACTTTTGGATGGTTCGAATTGGGGTTGGCAGGACTTGCTGACTTATGGGGACAACAGAGCCCCGTATTCTGAACCAACAAGAATGAATGTGTAATATTTATTCTCACTTAGTGAATAGATAATCTCATTTTTAAAAAACCATCGGACACATTCTCCTGATAGGTGAGATAACTATATGCCATGGAGTAGTCGAGTCATGTAAAAGAACAAAAAAGATGACAAATCCGGAGAATACGAGCCGAGTTGGTGGTACGTTGAATTTCATCCGAAATTTAAGGGGTTCTATGGTGGTGACCATGTAAGGGTTTGCTTCTATGAGTGATTTTTGGAGGTCGTTGGAATTGGATCCATGACGACGGCAATGGTGATTCTAGGTGTTTTCATCAAGGAGGTGTGCACTGTGAGTTGTGCCGCTCTAGTAGTGGCGTGCTTGTGTCATTGGGTAGTTGTGGCTGATTGTGGTGGTGTTGCTGCTTTGATCACGCACGGATGGGGGTGTTGGTGGAGCAGAAAAATGGTGTCGCGGCGGAACACTAAAAGCATCTACTATGGAGATGTTAATTTTTTACATGTTAAAGTCTCTACGTTGCTAAATTTATAGATCATTTGACTTAATTAAGATATGAGTTAGGTAATGAACTCATGTGAAATATCATGAGCTAGCTAAATGGCTCACTAGTTAAATAACTACCTCCACTTAAAATGCACAATAATTTGTTTTCATTACATTCCAACGGCTCATTTTGAATTGCACCATCTACATATACATTTATTATTATGAAGACCCTTCATGATAATATATGTAGTTTAGCGCACATTTTACGTTTTTTTAATAAATCCAGACTTACTTTTACATATTTTTCATATTTTTTAACACACTTTTTAAACTTTAACATAAGCCCACTGGGCTTCTTTTTACATTTTCCTGTTATGAATTTCCAAAACCTGTATATTTTCTTTACCATCTCTCTCTCTAATTCCCAATAGTCCTATTTCAAGGAGTAAAGTAGATCAAATAAATCCTTTTTGAACGAATAAATTTTGAAGGACTCAAACAAAACTAGTTTTCGATGGAAATTACATATTTATAAATATCAAGAAAGTTAAAACACTGCTTTAATTTGCTGGGAGGGCCTAAACTTGGATGGCTAGAAGGTTGGCCAAAATCTGGTAAACAATTTGTAGCGGCCGGCTCCACCATGATCCGTCTGGCCCCCCATCCACTGCTGGGTTCACCAGCGTCGAATGCGTGATACCAAGGACCAAGCCCGAGATCGGGGCATAGTTGAGGGAGGGGTGGCATCCAGCCCGTCCTCGGCAGAGGGCAGCGCGCAGGGGGACGCCTGGCAGCCTCGCCGAGGAGATGCTTAGGGCTCGGATTGTCGTAGCCTCGGCAATACTAACCCAGGCCGGAGTACACCAGGGGTCGGGGCCGAGCGTACCCGACGGCCCGGGACAAGCATTAATGGCACCCACCTACTAGTCAAAGGGGCTATACCTGCAGCACCACGTGGGAGCCCGTTAACTTCACCCACACGCTTTGATTCAGTGAAAGACAGGTGTGACGTGAGCCGAATCCCAGTGCTCGAGGGAAACCAAGGTGTAAATGCTCGTTGCAGGGCCATACTTGATGGGACCGGAGCAAGGGGAGTGGACAGAGCGCGTGGGCTATCCAGGGGCGTGGGGGGTACGCCCCACGGCGCCTATAAATATCCCTCTCACCTACCGTATATACGACGCTCTCTCTCCTCATTAAATAGCCTTTACTCACTCTCACTCCCTACATTAATTACACATTGCTTTCTCCGGTTGCTAACTGGGCCGTCGGAGTGCCATCCCGGGCAACCACCGTCCGGGCTAGGCACTAACGCGGTTGTTCAGTGTGCAGGTTGCTCGCCCACCCTTCAGCGGCCAGGATCACGGCGAGGCCACAGCGGCTCCCCCTTGCTTTCAGCGTCCAGGGCGGTCCAAAGGGGTCACACCGGGACAGCTCCCCCCACAATTGGCGACTCTGCTGGGGACCTCCTTCGTCCCTCCCAGCCTCTCTACTCACTCTAGTGGTGGCTCTTCCCTCACTCAAGCCCCTTTCTACCGGTCTTTTTAGCCATGGCTGACTTCACCTTGGGTCTGGACGCTTTCGACGCTGATGGCAACTTTACCACTCAAAGCGCACGTCGGAGATATCACGAAGTTAGGAGCGACTTAGGTCTCTCCCTCTCCCCCATGTTAAACAGGGATGGGGTCATCACGATGACGTCCAACGCCGCCGGCACCAGTGCGGCCGGAGCAAGCAACAACGTCCTCTTCCACATGGATGGCAGTGTAAGGTCCCTGCGAGACCTTACAACCCCAATGGGTCCCCCCACTTCGTTGCCTCCTCCCCCTCCTCTCACGATGGAAGCTGAAATGGCACTTTTGAGGAGCGAGATCGCGTTGATCAAGAAAGCTCAAAATCCACCTGTCCCCACCAGGACGCAGGGGCGAGCAAGGTCTCGGAGGACTCAGACGGCTGCAAACACGACCGAAAGCAACCGAGCGCCGGTGTTTGCACGCCTCGGCGCGAT